>JAJJMC010023094.1:2179153-2227491 GCA_023531435.1 Papaver californicum
ACTCAAATATAGCACATAAGGGTCAGGAAAAACTACTTTATATGTGTAAATGCACCTATCAATATATATATATATATATATATTTGACGAAAATAATATTTTGCTCGATTAATAAATTAAAACCCTAAGTATGAACGTAAGATATTGCAAATATTTTAGAGGAATTACAAATATTGCGTAAAACAGGGAAATAATGCAAGGCGGTGGCATAATGCTTTAAGCGTTGTGAGCTTCAAGCCACTTGCTATGTATGACCACCCCTTCTGGCTTGTCAGTATTGAAAAGCTTATAATAACCGGAGATCAAGGTTTCAACGATGGGATACAACTTTCTTCAGGAGAGGCTGTAATCTTCCCCATCGTATCCCCGATATGGAAAGAATTGGGCTCAGGCCCCTTAACTTCATAACATGACTTATGAATAACCGGGTTACCAATTTTCTTATCTCCAGTAGAGACAATCCTTACCTATTTGATACATTTTTGAAAAGGATCAACTTCTCATTCACATCGTCGGGTCAGAGTAGGGTTGATATCCAGGTTAAGTCCCCAAGCTTTGATGGGATGTGGGATCGCTGGTTGCAAATGAGTTGGTTGGGTATGACTTACTTATGTGTGAAACCTTCGAACGTATGACTCCATGTCCTTTCCTGGTAACTGCTTCACATTTATGTCCATTGTGTGACGGAACTCGTCTGATAGGTCGTCTTCAGGATTTGTTGGCTTGTTTGAGAGTCTTGTAGGTGTTGGCGCTGGCAGATGAGATACACCTGATTTTATCTTGTTGTTGCGGACCCATGGGCGACCCATAACCATGTCATAATTTATATCTTCTTTGATAATGTAAAACTTGGTATGTGTCTTGGCGTTCCCCATTTTTACTTCGAGAGTGATATAGCCGTAAGCGCTCTTGGATTTCCCTTCAAAATTCTTGATTACAGTTGGTGAATGCGTAGCCTCGTTCCTGGAGATTCCTGCAGCCCTCAGATTCTTGATGGTGATGATATTCACATCAGTTCACGCGTCGATTAGTGTTTGCTCAAACTCAGTATTCTTGATGCGAGCAGTAGTGAGAAGTCCCTAACCAGGCCTTTCATTATGCTTGATGGTTACGCCTTCTAAAGCAGGGTCAGGATACACAGTAGCTCTCGGCGAAGAGTAAACGCTTACCCCACACGACGCGATTAAGGGAAGAGAAAATATCTTTGCGTTGCGCTTTTAATAGATAAAGAAGTTCGCACATGTGCTGCATCATGGATTGAACATTTTTGTTGTCAGAGACCCCAGAAAGAGTGAAGTTTTTGACAGGGAGAGGGTCTTTGTGAATACCTTCAGTCCCCATGCGTAGTTCTCCAGAGTCAATCTTTTCTCTGAAGATACGCTTCAAGCCATTGCATTCACTGGTGGGATGGTTGATGAGTCTGTGAAAGCGGCAGAATTTTGGATCTAACATCTCCTCAGCGGTTGGCGGGCGTCACACAGGAGGTAACTTGATATCTCCGTCTTGTATCCATACTTCTAGCAGTTCCAGGACCTCCTCCATGTGAAAAGGGAAATCCATGTTCGTTGGACCTGTCTTTGGATGTTGCGGTTGACGCGTAGTCTTGGGTGAGCCTCGTCCTTGAATGGACGTTGGCGTCGTTACTGGGGTCGATGCATGGCGCTTCGTCTGCGATGCTGATTGAGGTGTTGCCTTTCTCTTTGTACCTTCATCAGTGAAAACACCTATACAAGGTTGGGCAGAGTATTGCTTGTTTACCAGACGTCTACTCCCACGGGTGTCTCCACGGCTTTCCTCTCTGGAGGGACTTGTTCTTTCCAAAAAGAAGGAACAATTGTTGCTGATCTTTTGGAGGCCTCGTATAGCTTAGAGAAGTTTTGAAATCGTAAATTTTCTAATAAGGCACGATAGACAGGAATCACACCTTTAATGCAAAGTTCCACCAATTTTTTCTCAGTTACATTCTGGTCGTGCCAATCAAGAGCTTGTGTTCTGAACCTCTTTACATATTCATTCGGTGTTCGTTGTTTCTCTGGAATATTTTTCCCAAATCCGAGAGAGTGATTTCTTCAGAGACAAAGAAATACTTTTTATAAAAGGCATTGACCATCTCATACCAACTAGAGATGTTGTTGGGTGCTATGTTATTGTAACAAGTGTAAGCTCTCCCTGTAAGAGATTTGGAGAATTCTTTGAGCCGCAAAACTTGATTATACTCCTGATCTTCTAAACATTCCAAGATCGAGAAACATGTTCTCGGGTATTCCCGGTGCCATCATACAATGAGAATGGCGGAGAAGAATATCCTTTTGGCAGTTCAATCGTCTGAATCTCTGCTGGATAAGGGGGTTGGTGTTGATGGAACAAAGATGAATCTTCCTTTCCACAGTTTCGTAGGATCCTTTCCAGGTCTTAACGAGTAACAAATTTTTGTTGTTGTTGACTCCTCTCTAGTACACGGTCGGTGATAACATGTACTTCATCATCTTCTTGGACGTTATCTCTTGACGTGCTGGCACCACCGCCAGTTGTGTTCTTAGTTTTCTCCATTTGATGATGACACTCCTCCGTTAAAGTCTTAAGAAAGGGTAGTCGCCATGACTACTTTAGTTTCATCCAATGTTTCTTGGCGCTTCATCAGATCATCTATGGTTGGTGATGTCTGCTCCTTGTTTGTGACACCTTCAGTGGTACGAAAATGAGTGTTGGTATTTTCAGTGGTGGTGTTTTGAGGAATGATTTATGGAGTTCCACCAACGGTGTCCTTGGGGTTAGGAGTGGGTCTTGAACCTGAATTGGGGTTGGTTGCTGAAACTAACCTAAGCTCCACCATTTCAGACGATGGAAGAATTGAATTTCATATGGTTGAGGAATCGAATTTGTGACCGTAAGATTGATTTCCCACTGTGATCGCCAATTTTCAGTACCTAAAAATTGCTGATAAACAAACCAATGTACTGTTGAAGTACTTTCTTTAGATTCGGAAATCAAAATCGTACAGGACAAACAATGAAAGTCGTCGTTCCGTCCTGCTTCGGTCACAAAGGGGAAGTTGAGAATGTTTAAGGAAATTAGTGTGATGAATTGTGTGTAGAGGTGTTGAACTATAAAGAATAACGGAGTTTGTGAGAATGATAAGCTTGTCCTCTTTTATGAATGGAAAATTAGCCTTTTTATAATAGTTTGGGAACACACGTACTTCCCTGTGAGTAATGGAGGTAGTGAAGAGATGGAGAGATGAAGATTGTGGGGATAATGGTATAACCGCCTTGGAATTTTCGGAAAACCATTACTCCATTATCTCCTTAACTACCACAACCATTACCACTACTTAGTAACTTTCTCATTATGGGGTGTTTCCACGCCGCATGTTGTTTAACCACCAGAACAAAATCCCATGAAGAATCCTCCATTGTAATTGTTTTGATTTCTCGAAGGAGTTAGTGGAATCATGGACTCAAAACACGTGAATTTGTCGTAAGGTAATGCTATCAATGAGTTTGTGCAACACAGTATGGCAATGGCCGAGTATTGGCGCTAGTAGCAAAGGATAATGCTGGCACGAGCAAGCGGGGATGACGCGACAAGCGAGTGAGAAGAAAAAGGTAAGATGGGGATAGGCTAGCACTGTGGCTAGCAGCGCCAGCGTTGGCGTTGGCTGGCGCTAGCGCTGTTGCTAGCAACGCTATTGTGATTATTTTGCCTATTATATTATCTTGGGACAAAGTTAGCACTGGTGCTAGCTTGTGTTGTGACCATTTTCCTATTTATTGTATCGTTGGCATTTGTTTGGCATTTGTGCAATGCATACAGAATATATTCACGGAATCCAGCCGTGGAAGTTTGCAACTTGAGACAATGTTCAATGCGACTTTGCATTTAGATGGAATGTATCTAATTAGCGTTTTTGTTCAGAAATGGCATAACATCTATACTGAATATTCGTAATTTTGTATAAACAACGTGTTCTGATCAATACAGATAACTTATATAGGCGCATATGAAATAACGAGGGTTTAGTCGGGTAAAGCCCTGAAATTATGAAGGTGCATGAATATATAAAAGGGATACAAGGTTAATGTATCTATGAGATGAATATGCATTCTCAATTCTCTTGTGGAATGTAAGATAACAATATGTATCCATAATTCAGGTGTCAGGTCAGAAATTTATACATGTTTATTTCATGTTTCTACAGCTGAGCAAAGAGATATTAGAATTTTCTCCCTTGTCTAAAACTCACCATCAAAACCCTTACATTTCTTACACAGTTAAAGCAAAATTCATACCTCTCGTACTAATTTTGTTTTGCAGGAACATTTTTTTAGTTAGTTAGACATGATATCCGCTTAACCACTTGTTAGTTTTAAAATTTTGTTTTCTGGTGAGACGAGATATCATACCTTGTTTAAACCAATGTTTTGCATCTTTCAAGCTGATGGGTCGGCCCTATTTAAGTGTCATGTTTCCTACTCATCCATAAGACTTAGTCTACATTCATGGAGTTGTGGAGAGTTTGGTTTGTTAGCTCGGTGTAAACTGCTGCGCCATCATGTAAAGACAACAAAGTGGAGACATTATTCATTTAAACTCAATATCGTAGAGTTAATATGACTTTGAGTTACCACTTACGAGGAGAGCACATATGGATATATACCCTAGCGTTTTTGAGGGCTACACAAAAAGAATTTGGGGCGACTAATTTATACCCATCCAATAGATGTGGCTATGGGATAGCCTAATGGTAGGTAAAAATATCTATATACCCTTGCACTAATCAAAAAAATAACGTTGTATCCTTTTACTAATAAAAGTATAAAAACATAAACCTTATTGCTTCTTCTTTTCTACCGATTATCTTCTTCTTCTCATCTTCTTCTCCTCTTTTTGTTTTCTTTTAACTACCGATTGTGCCTAAACCAATTCATCGTAAACCAATTCCTCGTATCATCGTAAACCAATTGATCGTCGTAATTACAATCTAAAGATGGATCGTAAAAAGCAAACAACCCGTCAAGCTGATAATACTAATTGGCCAAATTTTTCCGAGAGAATAAGAAATAAAGAGATCGTTGAAGAACATGGTGAAGAAGATGAAGAACACGAAGATGATGATCTAGATACGGAGACTGATTCTGACAATCAGCCTCTCCAGAACTATATAATGGCTCCAATGAGGTAAGGGTTTACCATTATTTGTGTTTATTTTGCTTCAATCGAATGAAATCGTCAATAGAATTTGAAGGGTTTTTGGTTATTTGTCATAATCGGAGGTTTAGTGATTTGTTTTATCTACCGATTATGGTCGTGTTCTTCATTCCTCAAGAACATCGACCATAATCGGTAGTTATATTTAGTCACTAACTACCGATTGTATTCCTGTACTAAAATTTAGCCTTAATCGGTAGTTTCGTATAGGTTTAAACTACCGATTATGAAAGTTAGTGATTCCTCAAAACATACTACATAATCGGTAGTTATATTTAGTCATTAACTACCGATTTTATTCATGTACCAAAATTTATACATAATCGGTAGTTAATTTTTTATATAACTACCGATTATGTTAGATGGTTTCAATATGTAGATGGGTTTGTATTTGACTTCCGATTGTATTAATCATTTTTTATTGTGTTTATTTGACTACCGATTGTATGTGTGTCCATAGATTAGAGTTTTATGTTCCAATTTTTATGCACAATCGATAGATAATGTAGACCCCGAGCTACCGATTATGCACAATCGGTTGTTAGTTTGTTTATTTGACTACCGATTATATGGCTTCGAGTTTCCTGTTCCAATTTTTATGCATAATCGGTAGATAGTGTAGATCCCAAGCTACCGATTATGCGCAATCGGTTTAATTTGTTTAATTGACTTCCGATTATGAACAATCGATTGATTTTTATGTACTTTATCTACCGATTATGCAGTGATTAAACGGTGTCTTTTTGGAAAAAATTATTCTTTATTTTGTTTTTTAGGGAAAGGCGAGATAATCCATACCAAATACAATTGTTTCGAGGCCTCGTCGTGAAGGGGGTAAGAAAGTAACAGCTAGTGCAAAAAGAGAAAAAAGCGCTAGCGGAATCTCTATCACCAAAAGAATTCAACCAAGTGTTCCAAGAGTTAGAAACCAAGAAGAAGGAGAACCAAGTTCTCTACAAGTTAGAAACCAAAAAGAAGGAGAACCAAGTGGTACACAAAGAGAAGGACAAGGTACAAAGAAGGTAACTAGGAAGAAAGGAGGACACCAAGTCCCCGCCTCTTTGAAGATGAAGGGTATTGAAGAAGGCCAAATCCCTTGGTTACCAAGAGATGGAGGAGATCTGTTATTTGGATACAAAAACTCTTGGGCCAAAGAAATTTATTCAACTGAGGTAATAATTATAAAACACCATTCTTATTTTATTGTCTTTTTATTCGTAGAAGTGTTAACTGTTATTCTAATTATTTTATAATTCGTCGTGTATAATAGGACCATTCTGATGCGGTTCGTCTACTCAAACCTACAGCTGCACCAAGAAAAATGAAAGATTGTCCGTTAGATGGTGAATGTGAAAGGTTCAAGCAAATTATTTATAACTCTGGGTTATCTACTTCTGTCGAGAATTCAATGTTAGAGCATGACCGGGTGTCGATATCAGACTTCTTGGAGAGAATGTATCCTAAGACCGATACCTTCCACATGTCGTTTGGAGAGATGACGATCATCCCAGATGATGTGGTGCATATTCTTAGTCTCGCTGACCATGGTACAGCCGTCAAATTTGATTATGTAAAGCAGTTAAGCTGGGAACAACTTTATTTTTATACTCAGAAATGCCTTGGTTGGGGTCGAGCGACATCCGACACTGAGTTCACTCGGTGCTTTCGTTATAAAACTAGACAGTTCAACATGGTTCACTTGATGAATATGTTCAAAGGCACCAAGGATAAAGAAGAAATAAATTCGGAGTTTAGCGATGCCGAAGTGAATGCTGCAGCCACTGCATATCTCCTATGTGTTTTGGGATGTGTCATTTTCCCTAATTGTAGTGGCAACCGGGTAGACGCCAACCTTCTACAACTTTTGCTTCCTCTCAATAAAGTTCGTGACAATTCATGGGGCACCGCATGTCATGCTTTCTTGATGGAAGAGTTGAGAAAGGCATCGAGGGAATCAACTAGCCAAAATTCCGAGAACATGAGCCTACTATAGGTATTTTGGTAACTCTATTGATGCTTTGATTGTTATTTATTTTTTTTTCTTTTAAGAATCAATTTTCTCATACTTGGTTTGATATGTACACTAGACATGGATCTATGGCCACTTCCCGTCCCTCGAGTTGGCCAAAGAGAATCCGATATGGGAAAAAGGAACACCCAAAGGAACAAAATACATCTTCGACAACAACCGTTCAAGGTATAAGGAGCAGGGTTGATTTCTTTGAGGAGGAAATTAGACTTGATGGTGTCTAAAGATGTATGCTTTGAACCATACATGGAAGACCGAGCTAGTGGACATATAACGGGAAGTTATGAGTTTTCGTTTTACTATGGACCCTTGTGGCATCCCACTGGATATGTTATGTACAATTCCTCTAGGGTGATGCGTCAACTCGGTTATGTCCAAGAAGAACCTTGGAGTCACATGCGTGGCAGGTTCAAATTGGACGTGGAGAATTCGGTATGTTGTAAGGACTCTATCACAGTAGTTTACTATGGTAACCCATCCGTTGAAGATTGGAATAATAGGATGCAATATATGATCAACGATGGGAAATCTGTCAACCGAGGTGATGAAGTAGATCCACGCTATATGGTATGGTACCTCGAGCATTCTCATCTTAATGTGATCCGTGAAGATAAAGGAAAGACCACCAGGATGTCCGATTATACTTGCATCATCAAATAAAAACCCTCTGGTTATGAAATACTGGTACGTAATGTTATTTCCTTTTGATTTTAATATTACGGCTCAATATTTTAGATAAATAATCGTTTGATTGTTATTGCATAAAAACAGAAAAAAAAAAAAAGGTTTGCGTTTTTTTCCAAGAAGATAGCTGGGTGTATAAATACGGGAGTGCCTTTATCAATCGATCTCAGTAAAACTAAACTTGGCATTGTACAAATCAGTTCTAAAACAATCACAACGATCATAGAGTTGTTCGAATCTATCCCTTACCACGTTCCATGTTCTTTCACCTCAATTGCCATCTAAACCCATAAAAACTTGGAAAACCCGGTTCCAAAAAACTTTTATGGTTTGAAAAGAGTTCATTTTTAGATGAGAATCATACGTCTTGGTAACCACCCACGCCCGATTAGCTGCAACATCTTCCTTGGTGGACCAGCTAGTAGCCATGTTTGAGAAGTGTGAGGTTTTTTAAGAAGATGAAGAAAAATGGGTTAGTTTGAGAATTGTGGGTTTTATGTTGAGAGAATAGTTCCTTTGGTATACAATAAACACCTAAAGGCTAGTGTAACGGCTAAATGTTTTAAAAATATGGTCGTACACTGTTCAAACGGCTATCTATTCCTGCCAAATAGGGTACAAAATCGGTTATATTTTAGTAAAACCGGTAGATAAGGTTTGATACTTTCTACCGATTATGGGTTTTATAGATTAATTGTTAGTTAATTATGTTCCCGTACTATCGTTTATAACAAGACAAGTTCTATACACAAAAACAAGTATAATCGGAGGATTAATTTGTTCACTAAACCACGATTACAATGGAATCAGTAGATAAATTTGATATTTAATCTGTTGATTATACTTGTGCAAAATTTTGAAGTTTAATTCCATTATATATACAATCGGTAGATATGGTACTCCATTATCTACCGATTATGGGACGTCCATGGCATTAAATGCATGCAAAAAAAAAAAATTGTTAACGATCACAAAACATTACATTCATATTTTTCTATACCCAATGTTCAAAATATATGTTCAAAATCACATGATCAACTAAACTAATCACCATCCTAGGTCAAATCAGTTGGTTCCTTGACAAAGTTTGTTAAACGATCCCAACGCTTCATGTTGAACTCGTATTGCTTCAACCACTCCTTACAATGGTTAATTGGGAAGTAATCCTACCACCTACTCAATGGAGGTAATGGACAATCATCCGTTAACCTTAAACCGATAAAATGATTGTTATTAACCCATGCCATAATGATTCGTCTATCCTTGACCGACTCATCACGTACTGTCCTTGTGGGTGTAAATGTAACACTCACTCCTAATGAAGGAGGACATAAATAATGTACCACGCGGTTCAATACATCTGTTAAAAGATACCCACATATCGGCATTACCATCCAATACTTGGATCCGATTGTCTCCAATCCGTTTCGGCATTTTACACGAGTATATAACTCTTTGATCTCTTGTTCTCTAACATGTCTATCTCCTTCCCTCATCATTTAAATATAGAATTCCTTATCATCCAATAATTGGGCAGCCATCTTATTTCTTAAATATTTCCATTGGGTGATATTCTCGGTAACCGCCTCACTAAAGTCTCCTATTTATTTTGAAGCAACGTGAAAACCACAGTTGCCATCCCCATCGACATCGTCGGTGGACAAAACAAATGGTATAATGAGTAGAGGGATCTGTTCCAAATACTCATCGTGTATAGGTTGGGTTTGACTTAGTTGAGAAAGAATCGTAGAGACCTTAGGTTTGACTTGTCGTGAGCTTGGCCCATCTTAATCCTTCATTGGACGACCCTTTTTCCTTAGAGTCGGCACATCTCCATACTTATCTTCAGTATGTTCATGCCTAGAAAGGTCATGTTGACTAGATAACCATTCCTTCAACTCTTTTCTTTGAATTGACCTCGACTTTTCGGTATTCGGCCTACCCATCGCCTTTCCTTTCATTGGTTCTTCAACAACTTTTAGACAGGGGTGAAAGGCTTCCTTTAAATGGTGCATCAATATTTGCTTTTGTATCCCATTTGACGTAGAGTAACGCTCGAGTCTTCGTGCAAACATTTCCGTCTCCACGAACGACGCACCATCAACCACCGGGTGCTTGGAGTGAAAGTTAATTACTTCCAAAAGGGATGAATATCATTAATGTCAATCACTTCAATATACCTTCCAAGCATGTGATGACACAGGAGTCTAATACCTATCATCGTCTTGCAGTTGCAAACCGTAGTCTCATCATCGTGATCTGTGTACAACTCCAATTGTTGTATCAAGAAATTTATTGCCCACCAAGAAACTTTTGTAAACTATACCCCTTAGAAGATTTTTATGTTTTAAATGTGCCAACGGGAATCTATGCCGACTTTTTTGCATTGAACCATAAATCTTAGTGAGGTCACGATTGGTGAACTAATGGATTGCTTCTTAGACCGACACAACCTCATTTTGGCTACCGACTATTATTTTCTTTAATCGTCCATGGGACCCCTCTGCAATGCTTGTTGCCTTGTACTTGAAGTTCCGATATTCATATGTCCATGCAAACACAAACTTATCCTTATGCGGTCCCAACCATTGTGTTTTACGATACTTAACTGGTTTGGGATAGTTCTTGCCTCATTCATCCTCAAAGTTCTTCAAGTTGTATTCATAAACTTCCTCCTTCATCGACCAAACTAGCTTATACCATGCTTTTAGAAATAAAGACCACTTTATTCCATCCTCGACCCACTTTTCATCGGCCAACCTTTTCTCTTCTTCTCGTTCTTCCACGGTTAGTTTACTAATACGTTCATCCTCTTCCTTGGACCTCTTGGTACCTTTTTTTCGTTTTTTAGCTTGCATATGATGTCTGTAATTGGATTTGATGTTGCATCGAATGTGCCATGTACAAAGAAAATTCTAGCCTTTCGGAAATACTACTTTTATTGCATTCATCAAGGCTTGATCGTTATCCGTTACAATTACCCTTGGAAAATGATAGCCATTATAAATCGACCTTAATGTTTGCAATATCCAAATGAAACTCACATCATTTTCAGTATCCATTAAACCCCACGCCACTGTAAATGTGTATTTGTCCAAACTGTGGCAAGCAATGTTCAACAACGGCATGTTGTACCTGATTGTCTTGTAAGTAGCATTTATCAACAAAATTTGATGAAAGCATTGAGCCAATTGGATCATCTTCGGATGTGCCAAGAAAATACAAATCACTTTACCATCCCTTTCTTCTTTTCTCAACGTGTAATTGTGTTTCTCGGCTAACCACTCTGATTGTTGCTTAACCATTCGACCATCCCATTACATCCTTTTGATCGTTGCTAGCGCCGACTTAATCGTAGACAACGAAGACAAGTTGTTGGGGTCGTCCGCCTTTATCTTAGATAGGATTGCACCCGTTTTCATTACGTTCCTCATATACTTCACCATCTCTATTTCCTTTGGTTTTAACTTGGCAACCATTACGTGCCCAACAAGACTTTCCGGATCTTCGTGGTTGTGACGACCATAAGCAAACCTATATATTTTTCATACTTTACCTTTCTTACCGTCGGGCTTATTGAAGATAATCTTAAATGGGAATCCAATCTTCTTTGAATTACCTCGGTATATCCTCTCCGTATCTTTACGTATTTACGATCCTTTCCCACGTGACTATTTCGCTCGCCACCTCTCTCTCAAATCATTTCAAATCGATCAACTCTCACGCAATTGTTCTGAACTACAACGTACATCTTCTCTTTTTCCTTCTTGATAAGTCATTCCTTTGCCTCCGTCTTACTTCCAAATGTCTTAATGCGCATATAACAAAACAAATATCATAATCTTAACCATGTAACATACATTCTTAGAACACGGCAAGAGTGGGTAGGTAGCATACCAAATTATTTGCATAGTGTAGGGAAATATCAGGACCCTCGTATGAAACAGGATTAACCCATTCAATAATCTATGTAAAATAGCAATGAGTTAGACAACAATAATCGGTAGATAATTATGTTACCTTACTACCGATTAACAACAATCGGTAGCTACTAATATCCCCGTACTACCGATTATAAACCATCGTTAGTTAATTATGTTCATTTACTAACGATTATAGAAAGAAATCAAGACAAGTCTATACAGAAAAACAATTATAATATGAGGTTTAATTTGTTAAACAACTACCGATTGTAATGTAATCGGTAGATAACGATATACCATATACTACAGATTATAAAGTTTGCACAATAAAAAATTTGTAGTTTTGGAGAAATTCATTTTTGGGGTGACAAACATAATTGATAGATAATAAGTATTCCTAAACTACCGATTATGCAAACAGAAATTCGAAAAAATTCATTTGGGGATTTTGTATAATCGGTAGTAAGTAATCTTCACGAGACTACCGATTATACCATAATTTTGGCACAATAGAGTATAATCGGTAGATATGGTACTTCATTATCTACCGATTCTGGGACGTCCATGGCATTAAATGCATGCAAAAATGAATTTTTTTTGTTACCGATCACATACAAACGCATACAAAGTGGGTTTTTGAACTTCTTAACACAATACCTGATTGTTTGATGCATTATTATCTTCATTTTGATATGATTCATCGTTTTCTCTTGTTAAATCGTCGTCTAGGTTTCTTCCACACCAAAATTTGGATCACCCAACAAATATCCCAAATCGTCATCTCTATACGTCTTTGAACCTTCAATATTATGTTCTTCATGATGTTTCTCACCTTCTTCCTCATACTCATCCATGTTTGTTATTGATTTTAGGTAAAACCTGATTTCCCCAAATTTCTTCTTCTTCTTCTTCTTCTTCCTCTCTAACACACTCTCTATTTCTTTTCTAAAACTATAATTCACATATTTTTCTAACACTAACTGTAACCAAAATTAAGTAACTAATTAACAAAAATTAATTAACTAATTAATCAACATTAACACTAATTATGCAAGGGCTGATTAACCATTAAAGAAAATTTATGGATAAGGGGTGTGTTGATATTACTTCATAATGACCTTATTTTGTTTTATTAGTCGCACCAAATTCTTTTTATATAGCCCTAAAAAGCGCATGGATATATACGTCCAATAGTTAGAAGAAATTTATTGAGGTGGTTTTCTGCTTTCAGATAGTCCATTTTAACAAGTAAATGGATAAAATAAATGAGTAGCATGGAGTGCAAAAGTATGATAGAGTACGAATAAAATAACAATTTTTCCCACCGTGGGGCTCGAACTTACGACCACAAGGTTAAGAGCCTTGCGCTCTAGCTACTGATCCAGACGGTACCAGTGACAAAACCCCTACTGAAAAAAGTTAAACGCTGACATTATTAATTTCATCAGGCAATCCACCTAAATTCCATCCCTCGTAATTTTGGTTAGAAGGATTTCTGAATTCTACAAGTCAAGTCAGGTCATAACTTTTTTTGTCAAATTCTATAAACGTGCTTTACTTTCCTTAAAAAGAACACGTACGAAACTCTTATTGTATTTAGTAAAATATCTGAGAAACCCAAAAATAAATCATTTTTCTTTTATACATCCATCATTTAGATAGGATATATGTCTAGTCTATAATATAAGACTTCTTGTTAAAAATAGTGAGTTTTACATTGATTTTATAGTTCCAAATTTCGTCATATGACTAAATATCATTTATCCACGTATTTACCAAATTTGACGGTTTATTAATTTGTTAGCAATTAATTACTAATATATCCGACTTGTCTACAATTATATAACCTTAAAATTCCATGTTTGCTCTCTCTCGAAATTTTAGTATATGTTATCCATTGGTTTTTAAAAATCTTGATTTTTGTTTTCCCTTGTCATGTTTCCATTATTAGATCTCCATTATATGGCGATTGTGTGCCTCATGCCGCTAAAAAGTTAAGAACACTTTGTATCGGATAGAAAGGAGTTGGTAAGAGTTATCGTCGATGGTATGGATGTTGCTAGGCTATTGAGAAGGTGTGGATCTCATTTTGTTAGATTTAGCTCGATTTGTTCTCAATAATTAAACAATCAAGATCTCTGGGAAACCATCTAATTTTAAGTTTAATGATTATTATTTGTTTATTTGTTTTCTTAAAATAATAGGATTTTTAATAACATGCATCGTGGAAATGTAATTAATATCTTGTTGGCCCTATAGGACATTATAATTAATACTCCTTCTGTTTATTTTCTTCTTCGATCTGTCTACTTATCTGTTTCTATTTTTTGTTACATGATGCTCTCATTTTTTTTGTTAATATCTTATCCTTTCCCATTTTATACAAGAATTGATGATATATGAAAACAATTATACTACGAATATTGGTGATCAAGTTTATTGATTCAAATAAAAAAGAAAGATCAAGTTTGTTAATCATATACAATAAGGAATGAGAACAGTTAATCAATGGAAACAAGGAAAGATTTATTCATTATACAAATTAAATCTCTGATGGGTTACTGAAGTGTATCAAATAAAAGAACATAGACACCAGAACAAGATTTAGGGGAAAACCTAATAGAGATCTAGGTTTTCAAAAGTGTCATACATGTTTATTCAATTAAAATAAGATATAAAAAGATCGCTGTAGTTGGATTTCTCATATGGAAGATATCAAATCGAGAAAATATAATGGGCCACAATTGAGCACGTTGGGATTTGAGTTAAATCAGTTTCCCACTACTCATTCTTAGAAGATGAACAGTTTCGCAAGAAAGGTTAGGATTAAGAGAAAATAAAAAATTAAATCAGGTAACGAGTCACTAAAATACCCATCTAATATTGTTAGAATCTGACAAATCTTTACCGCATAAATATCCCAATCATACAGTCATTATAGCTTGTTAAATATTATTAATAGAGGGGGTTGTCAACAGATCCTCCCTCAATATAATAACACTCTTGATGAGAAACAAAGATGTATTTACTATTGCATTAATAAACTTAATTATGATAATGTATCTTATGTCCTAAAAACATAATTGTGTTGAAAACCCATATAATATATAGATGAGATCTTTTTTTGTGAGCAAAATCACATTCGTTATTCAAACAACAAATTCAGATTAACTTATTGTGAACTTTAACAAAAAAAAATAAGTTGAAAAGTAAAAGGAAAAAAGATTATACCTTACACTGGACATTGTCTCTTCCTTGAAAGCTAATATAAGGTAATTTTTTTCGGTCACTCAATTATAACAATATGAAACACCTAAAATCACATAAATTAATATCTGAATTAAAAAGCTATCATATTTGTAAATGTTTGTTTTTACAGCAACAGAAAAGATTGACAAGTTTACATAAGAAAATTTAGCCCCTGCTTAAAATCAAATCCCGGTTGCAACACTGCGACATCCTATGATGTATTGTATTTATAACTTGTAAATCAACGACTATGTATTTCATGGTCCAAACAGGATACTCAATTGTCATTTCAAATAGATCCATCCAACAATCCTTCCTTGAAACCTCAATAAAACGTAAACTCCCCCCACAAAGCCAAAAAAAGTTGATTTTGTAATCAACAATACGACCACTTACACAAATTTTCGATAGGTCTAGGAATTTCTTTCAGGGTTAGACGATCAACGTTAAAAGAAAGCAGTGATCCACCCAACTGTATCCAGTTCAAACGGCCATTCCAAATATAATTGGACTTGCTCCTCGAATGTGATATTTATCTTTGAACAAAAACACATTTATAATTCGAAGAACAAACTCAGATTAACTTATCAATAAAAGAATAAATTGAAAAGTTCATTGCACTTGATATTGTCTCTTCCTTATAAACTAAGATTAACTTATTGTGAATTTTTCTGTCATATAATAACATGAAACACCCAAAATAAAACAAATTAATATCTGAATTAAAATTAAAATTATCGCATTTGTAAATGGGTTTTTGACAATAATAAAAAAAACAACATGCTTCCAAAAAAAAAAGTTTATTGAAAAAAAAATATAGAAAAAAATTATCCCCCTTAAAACGAAATCATGGTTCCTCCACTGGGTACGACTAGTTCTCCTGCTAGAGTATGATATAGCTGTATAATGGCTTGTAGATGGGTTGAATATACAAAATGTACCAACTGAATTATCTAACTCATACCTACCTCTAGTACATAAGAGAATGCCACCACAAGAGCGTAAAACATTAATCGTCACTTGCAAAACTAAGGGGTTTAATAGGGGAATTACTAACAATACTTTTGTCAACGATAGGTGATGACCAAAGTTTTTTCACCTGACCAATTACTTCTATTCGAAATTATACCTAATGGGGAAGGAATTCTTTTGTTGAAAATGTAATAGTCCTTACCAAAAGTTGTATTGATGACAAATGGAAAACCATATCTTAGACACCGCCCGCCTGAATATAATAACTGATTTAACCGGTAAATTATTTAAAATTATTTCTAGGACTCCAAGAACATCATTAATATTATATCTGGTAATAAATATTGCAATGAGTTATTACAACTATCACCAACAATATTTATTTTTAATCTTTTCATTTTACTTAAAGAACTCATCTTTATGTAATAGAAAATTCAGAGATTACCTTAACCCATAAAGATTTCGATCTTCTGAGGATTCTTGGTCGTCAATTTTAAATTTTCCATAGGATACCCTTCAAAACCTTAGATTTAGTTGAACTGTTGAAGTGCTAGAAGAAATCTATCGAACATAAGACCAAAGATGAAGAACAATTTCACAATGTCAAATAGAAAATTTTCAATAAACGAAGATTAAGGTTTCTTTTTATCTCAATCGCTGGAATCAAAGGGAGAGGACATGAGGGAAAAGGAATACTAATGTTCGATTTTTGTGTTTATATTACTAAACTACTAGATCCGAAATATTATTTCTACACAACGAATATAACGATAGAACATAATAAATACCCCAACCACTATTTGAGTCCGGTGGTTGCTTTTGTTTATGGCTAAAACGAGTTGGTGTTGTATTTTTATTTTGTGAGTCAATGGTCTATAGGAGTACCATAATGCTAATTATTGAATTTAATACATGTCTATCTTGTTACTCATCTAACGACCAACAAGGCATCTGTCAAACAGGTTATTCTAAATGATTATGAAGTTCCTGGTTTTAATGGCTTTCAACCTTCTTTTTTTTTCAAACTAGTTAGAATATTTGGGTAGTGACGTTGTGAAAATGGTCCAATATTTTTAATTTCTGGCTTCCTTCTCAAAAAGATGAATTCTGCTTTTCTTTTTCTTAATCCAAAATTAAAACCCGGCCCCATGATAATTGCATAATTTACATATTAGTAGTGTTAAATCAATTCATACTTATATTTGCTATAATTCTTGCATATTACTTGTTATTATGTTTGTTTTCTATCTTATGCGTCATATTAGGTGAATCATCCAAAAAGGAGCTACAAAGTACTAGAATGAGCAAGGAAGTGAAGTTTATTAAGGGAGAAAGGGCACTCCAAGTTCTGAGTTTCTATGAAGAAATTATCAGCAAAAACAGTTGAAAAGAAGCGAGTTAGATGCATAGCAAAATAATTGGTAGAAATATGCGTATTGGTAATACACATTCTCGATATCACAAAACTCACGAATTTGGACCTTAATCATCAGTGGAAAAGATGGGTAATGAGCTTGCCGATTGTGACACGATGAGGGCCACTTCTTGGACGTATTTTTGAATTCTAAATCAAGGAAACTTGGTCCCAATAGAACTCTAATACCAAAGTTTCATGAGGAATATATAACAAGACTTCCAACACCCTAAGAATACATCTCTAATACTATTTTAGGTTTTGTGAAGGAGAATTAAATAGAAGAGGGAAAAGCTAAGGTTTGGGGGCGGTTCCATTATTATAACGATTTCTCTTTACTTTTCTCATATGTATATCAGGATGTTTTTACATCCATGAGTATCTAAACACTTAATGGACTGAGGATGAATTCTAAGTTCTAAACATGAATTGAGTTATAACATGAATTGAGTTATAACATGAATCTATTTTTAATTCTTCACATGATTATCGCTTGTTTATATTGTAAAGAATGTTGGCGGTTGATTGATAGGTTATTTAGGTAGCCAACTAAATTGATTTGTTGATTTAATTAATTTAATGCTTGTATCGAGTTATTATGTAAGTAAGATTCTAATAACTCCTGCACAAGTAGAGAATGCGAGACCTTGCAACGGAATTTTGTGGATCAACTGTGTGAATAAACAACACTAGTAAGTGGACCTTGAGCTAAGAGATTAACTACTAAGATCAATCTATGAATTCACAAAATATAAATCGTTCGACCAAAATACATCTACAGTGAGCTACTAGTAGGTGTTTTATATGAATAAAATCTGGTATTTGAGAGCTTTCGTATTTAGTGATACAAAAAATTTAGGGGATAACACTGAGCTAGTTGTTATTCTATGGTTGGTGATAATCTGTGATTAATGATAAATAGATAAGTATAATAATTTATTGACGGTTTAGCAATGAAGAAGGATTCCTCGATCAACTCTCTTTTTATTACTTACAACTTAAGCTTTGTTTACTTTTTTAAAAATCTAAAACAATCCCCCATCTTGTAACACTTTCAATAACTAAAGCTCCTTGCTCCTCGTGGAAACGAACTTAACTTCTATATTACTTGTTTAATGAGTATGAGACGAAGGTACCAAGTACACTACAATCTTTTTTATATCAACCTATGCAGACTCACCTTGTATGATCTTATCGAAACAATAATGACCAAAAGATTATTTTAACAGGTGATTCTTGATAATAATCAAAGTTTTTATCGAACTAACTATATATGGGATCGTTACCAAGAAGTGATTAATTATACAAGTATGATAAATTAATCACAACTATAATAATTGTAATAAGGATTTGAATAAGATACTACAAAATACCTACAATACAACCTCTTGTAATTTAGACCAAACAAACTAAACCCTAGTTACTCAGCTTCAGAAGTATTCATGTTTTGAAATATCTAGCAGAATTTTCATTCTATATAGATCGATGCTGGAATACTAGATATCATATATATATATATATATCGATTTTTTCTCTTAAGAATATATTTAGTGCATCTCGTGAATGATTATCAAAAATTTAGTTATTAATCTTTCAACTGCTGGTAATATAAGATTCCTTTGGATCATATTCCAAATAGTAAAAGATTAAATTTATTTGGTAACCAAACTCACTTCCCAATCACAATAAAAAAGTCTATTATAAAAGAAAAGTTAAGGATCTTCTATCTAAGATATGTAATCCAATGATATACCAAATCTGAAACTCCTTGGTTAGGAGACCAATCAAGAACACTGATTATAAATAATCAATCTTGATTGCAAGGTTTATGTTTGTAAAAACAAACTACTTGTAAATCTTTCAAGAATTATGTTTATAAAGGTAAAAATTGCTTGTCAATCTCATAGAATCAAGTCACAGAAATTCACATCAATATCAAAACAAAAAGAAAAGTCTTCAAAGAGTCCCGTCTACAATTTAATCTTCAAAGTAACGAATGCAAACAACTTGATTCTACTATTGATCAGCCGCACAAAACGAAGTCTGTTAACATTAACTAATCAATAGCTCTTCCCTACAGATCCAGAATCGCTTATGTACTTAATCAAATTTTTAAACAAACTTGAGTGGCCTTATAACAAAAAAGAAGGAGATTGGAATGAACAAGTTTGATTAATCGAAGATGACTACAACGTTAGTTTAAACACAAGTAATCAACCTAAAACTAATAACAATCTAATTTATTTTGTTGAAAAAAGTTTTGTAAGTCTATTTCTTCAAACTATGTTTTTTAAATGCTTTCAAACATATTTATTAAGGTTTAGATTCACCCGAAAGTTCATCACACTAAATAACAACAAGTTACCAATTAGTGCAGTGTCATAAACACGAAGTTTATAAATAAACTATTCTTCGTAACTCCATATACTTTAAGTTGGTTGAACTATGGTTCAACAAGAGCTTTCAACAACAAGAAAAGTTCATCAACTATGGTTCTTTAAGGACTTTGAAGAACCTAGTTATCAGCCTTGTATGGCCAATTGGCCTAAGATTTATTTTGATCCGCATTAAGCAAGATGGTAGTCTGTTGTTGTCATTGTTTTCTTTTCTTTTTTTTCTTTTTCGTTTAGTAATCCTTTAGGGTGGTACAAATATTTTGTATCCTTTTTCTTATCAATAAACTTCTTCACCGATAAAATAAAAAATCAATTTCATAATAAAATGTTAAAATATAACTAGTAATTACTTGATAAAAATAATATTATTAAGGTAATACTAAAAAAATCAAAATACAATTACGTTTTAATAATAAAAGTAATTTGTAATAGTAAGAAATCAAACATTCATGAAATAAAATGTAAAAAGGAAAAAGAAAACTAGTTAAAATTTTCAATATGGTCAACCGAATGAAGTTTTAATTTCTATGGAAGAGGTTTGATTTAATTTTTTATTGAATGACGTAGTCAACTCCCCAAAATTTAAACTCCATCGGTTTCATAGAAAATCAACTCCCCAAAATTTATATTATTATATTATTTTATTACTAATATAAATCAGTTCTAAATAATTAAATATCATAATTTATGCTTCAAAAAATAAAGAAAATAAATCATGATTGAAGGATTCAATAAATTTGGTACATTTTATCAACAAAAAGATGCCACCATAGTATTTGATAAGTATAAATAAATGTAATTACCACTTTATTAGTAGTTTTTTTTTTAACAAGATCAAAATTTATTGATTAAGATATAGTAGTACATACATATTCAGCTTCTAAAGCTGCTCGGAACTCTAGCGGATAGAGTGACCACCATACTTTGGCTAAGTTATTTTTTCTTACATGTTTAGTCATTTTATCATCAATACCATTACAAACTCTATTTACATATACACAGGTCCAGTGAGGGTTTCGACCGGACAATATTACATAAATGTAACTACCACTTAGCGACAACCGACATCACAAGAAGAAGAAAAGGAAAATGATATCCTGAATAAAATTCCAAATCTCTATGTATGGATCAATGGAATTTTTTCTTCGTTACTCAAAAGGAAAAATGACTACCTCATGATTTGAAGACACGAGGCCATTATCCACCCAAAGGTCTGTTGGTGCCGTCTCCACTGATACAACATAAAAATTATATATACATATATATATATATATATATATATATATATATATATATATGTGTGTGTATATATATATTTATTTATATGTGAAAGTAGAATTGGTTTCACAACATGCAACGTTTTTTTTTTAATGTTTTTGAGGATATTTTTATTAAAATATCTCGTATTTATAAATAAAAAAAAAATGAGGTTAAATACCTCAAATTTTTATCTATAAAAGGATAAAAACATGGGTTATTTTAACTTTAAATCCTATTAATTGGTACATCTTTGTGATAGGGTTCCAATTTTGTCCAGAGTTGTGTTTAGGTCCTGGTCGACGGATTGACTAGATTTATTGTCTTGATCGTCCAATGGAGAGTTCAAAATGTAAAATTACTAACCAACAACTAACATTTGGTTTATTTACTGACTCCACCAGCATCTCTAAGAATAAAAACAAACCCAAAATCATTCTGATCAAAGTCACTGTCGTAATCTTAATTTTAGTTCCATATGCAACTACTTTTTATGTTTCAACCAATCACATACACAATATTATTACCAGATTGACTCCAATTTTTCCTTTATTTTCCTTCTCTGAATTTACATTCATTCTTTTAATTCAATTCTTCGCACAGATTAAATTTGGGTTACACTTTTTATTGTGAATCGGAAGACAATGGATATTGAGGAGAGAAAATTTGGTTTGGTTTTAAAAACAATGAAAGATAATATATATAAGATCTCTGTTAGTAAAATTAGGGTAGCATTTTGCTATGTGTTTTGTGGGATTTGTATATTCTTAGTCCAGAATCAGACAACTTCATCAATCAAATTAAGGGTAATGTGATTTGATATTGTTGTTCCACACACGCCTAACTATCCCCGACCACCACCACCACCACCAAAGTCAACAACCAACGTCAACAGCCACCATTCTTGTTTATCTTAGTAATATGATTTTTGCTTGACCAAGATAATCTAGCTTATAGTTATACTCATTTCGTTAGGGGAACTTATATATATACTCCGTATGGATAACTTGCATTCGATTCCTTTTTGCTGCTTTATCTCCTTGAGTGAAGTAAATAATTTTAATTCATAGGTACCTAATAAATTATGAGTATTGAGGGATCATCGATTAAAGAGAAAATGGAATTGAGACAAGTGATTAAAGTGGTTCGGCACTAATGGCGTCCACTGATAAAACCCCAGAGGGTGAATAATGTTATTGATCTTCAGCACATGCTGAGATAGTCTTACATTTACACTAGAACTCTTATTTATAGAGTCAACTAAACCTAGGAGATAACATAATATCTTAATATTTTATTTAATTAGGTAATAATATCTAGAAAATTAATCATATAATTATATAGATAATCTCTGACTTTATCTTCATTTTATGTGCACCACACGATCACTTGACCTCTTCTTCTTTTGTACGGTCTTCACGGTTGTATATGGTAAATATATTCCAACACCCCCCTTAAGTTGGACATGGAATTGTTTGAAGTGTTCAACTTGAATCTTCTCTTGAAAATAGTCTTGTAACTTGAACTTTGATTATCGACCACGGTCACTTAATCTTTGGTCGCATCGACACTTGAACAAAAACTGAAGTAGTAAAATGGTATTCACATATGCATAATATGTAGGTTGTGTTGTAAATAGGGTCGACGACCTAATGGGATTATAAGAACTTAGATAAACAAAATGGTTTTGGTTGGCTTGGTTTGTTGATGATTAACCAAAATACGACATTGACGTAATACTGATATGAAAACTTGTATAACATGGATTAATATGATCCATGTTGTTGGTAATGGATTACCATGATTAGATCCCTCCACTGGAAATGAGGGAGAAATAAGTTATGGTTTTATTAAAGAGATATCAATATTGTTATTAGAATTAATAACAACAAGCAATAAGTTTACCCACTAAACTTGTTTAGCTTGTCAGTAATACGTCACTTCTATGATAAAAAGTTAAAAACACGTCATTTTAAAATGGAAATCAACTAATGTGACGAGATTAAGGAAATAAAATTCAAATCATCTTGAAAAAAATACCGAAAATTTTTGAAGATTAAAATATTCAAAAATCGAATCATGTTTACGAATTGAATTGATTTTTCTCAAAAAAATTAATATATATATATATTTGGGAGAATTGATTGACTTACTTTTATTTTTAAGAAAGCCATATGAGTTTTCGCTTAGTCACATCTGAGAGCCTCACGATCAAAAGAAACTCACGATGTTTATAGAGACAACAACATCACGATGAGAATTTAATAATTCTTGAACATCAACTAGAATAAAACGTGACTGCAATATATATATTAAATGCAAAATATATATTTGAATGGTGCAAGAGAACAACAAACAGAGTTGCTGTTTAATGATGGAGACAAAACAGATGCAAAGATATCATCATCTATGTTCACTTAGACTATGGGATGTATTTGAAGTATTTTTGAAATACCAAAAATATGTTGGAAATTAGATCAGTTTCCGAAATTGCGAGATAAACAAAAATGGAAATAATTTCGGGTTTGATAGTGAGATGGATAATATATTAACCGTAAGCAAAAAGGATTGTAGCATAATTGACGATAACTGCGGATCCAAAACAGGAACAATTCTGTTGATATATTTTCACACACATAAAACAATATACTTCGAAGAAGAGTATATTGAATATATTGTTGAATTATATTTTGAACGGAAATAGAGATAAAATTAATTTCCTAATTGGTAAGATATGCAAAAATATATTACTTTCGAGATTCATTGATTTATCAATGGGATAATTAGCCAAGAAACTATCGAAGTTGGAAAGTCCAACTTTACCACACTTATTATGGTAAGAATGTCAAACCTCTGACAGAATGAGGTGATGAGATGTTTGTGGTATGATTGTGGTGATGTTCATTAGGATTATTTTATTTTCCTTGAATACTTAAACATGACAGAATCAAGGGATGAAAATGGGTTACTGTTAAGTGGATTATTAAGATTTGCAGTTCTTGAATGGTAAAAAATAAATAAGAACACAATATGACTAATTTGATCTATGGAAAATGCCATGTCCAACTATTAATTTGAAAAGTGGTTTAGCTGAAGAAACCACTAGTCTAGAATTGGACTTTGATTAACAAAATCGAATGGAAAAAAAGGTAAGATTACATTGATCATTTATATCGAAAACAGATAATCTTCGAGATCACGTTAATTAGTTGTTTAAACTTGTGCAGTACATTTCGGCCGAAATGGCCGAAATTTCGCCGGAATTTCGGATTTCGGGGTAAAACCGAAACGAAATCCGGTATACCGGTACGGCCGATTTTTTTTATTTATTTTTTTGAAAAATGAAAAAAAAAATTATCCTTTTTTTAAGGTTTTGAATTGTTACTCATATTTTTTTTTATGATATTTTAGAATTATATATGGATATGATAATATCTATAATTAATCTAATGATCTCGATTAGAATTGTAATATTCTTGTTTAATTAGCATTTTAGCCGATGAACTTTGAAGTTGTCTTGTTTCTCTTGTGTTTCCAGTTTGAACTTTGTATGAAATCTATAGATCTATATATTTTAGATGATTTCTAGTTTTTCTTTCTAAACTTTGTGAAAAACGTTTGTTATAACGTGTTAAAATATATTTATAGTTATAAAACGTGAACTATTATTTGTTTTATAAAATTATAGGTATAAAATATATGGACCGATATTTCACCGATATTTGAAACCGAAATTTCTGCGGTATACCGGCATACCAGTGTATCGCTCTCGACCGGTACGAACCGAAATCTGGTATGGCACAACCTTAGTTTAAACTAATAGAATTAATCCTATTGATCAAAAGTCTGTACATATGAACAAGGCACCAAGAACCAGTGCATGAATCCAATACCTTGGTTTGAAGTTATATATTGTATAAAAAGAGAGATATTTGTGAAAAAACATGAATGAGGCATCACTCATAATAACTAGCTGGACTAACTAGTTCCGAACTTGAAACAAGTGATATTTAATTTGTTCGAAGAAATATCATGATTGATGGACAGGGGCGGAGCCAAGTTTCATGTTATGGGTGTGCAAGTTACTAATGGGCCAAGTTTTAAGGGTGCAAAATGGGCTAAAATAACTAAAAATGATCTAAAATAGGTAAAATTGGACTTGGGAGCCAAATGGACAAGGTGTGCAATTGCACACCCTTGCTTCAAGCTGGATCCGCCCATGTTGATGGATAATGTTCAATATATCATAAACACATCAGAAACACTTGATGTGAATGATAGAAATACCTGATTTTGAGAGAATAAAATAGGACATCTTTAAATGATGCCAAAAGAGAGAGACAAATGTTGGTATGAGAACTACGATATGTTACACCAACGGACAAATAATCAGCATAAAAAATTTGATACCCAATTTTGAAAACAAGATATTGTGGTTGATGGGAAAAACAAAATTTTTATTTTGAAGAAAAAGCAATTTGAGCGGATCTTCCCGCTCTATTAGAGAGAAAATGGAATTGAGACAAGTGATTAAAGTGGTTCGGCATTAATGGCATACGTCAAGTGAAAAAACCCCAGAAGGTGAATAATGTTATTAATCTTCAGCACATACTGAGATAGTTTTACATTTACACTAGAACTCTTATTTATAGAGTTAATTAAACCCAGGAGATAACAAAATATCTCAATATTTTATTTAACTAGGTAATAATATCTAAAAAATGAATCACATAATTATATAGATAATCTCTAATTTTAGCTTCACTTTATGTGCATTACACGGTCTCTTGATATCTTCTTCTTTTGTATGGTTTTCACGGTGGTATATGGTAAATATATTCCAACGGTTCATGTAATTCACTTAGTGCTGCTAATGGTTAAATTGAGCTTACAATATAATGTTCGTTAATTAGAGTCTTATTATAATCCATCAAATATAAGTGTATACAGGAACCGTCGGATTTATTAAATAAAAAAAAACTTAAATTATTAACAGTGAAGGGTTAACGTCTGGTTCTTGGTTAACTATCCAAACATAACTCTTGACAAAGTTGGGACTTTATCACAAAGATATACCATTTAATAGGATCCACAATCAAAATAACCCTAAAAACATATATTCAATTTCCTTTTTATAGCTGCTCACGTTCATTTTACTTATTTTTCATTAATTACTGAAACAAGTAATTTAAACTGATTACAAGTTTATGTACAACACAAATAAGACTATTAAACTGACTACAAGTCTATGTTCTAATAAATGTACCTTCTGCATGATTTGAACGACTTGTCCACTGATATTGCTATCCATTATTGTCGATCATATCATTGGTGTTATAATTATTGCCCTTTTCCGGACATTTGCTCGTTTTTTTCCTTTGCCTTTATTTAAACCGATATGTTAGATTGAATGAGAGTTTATTTTTGATAAAAATTCCACGTAAAATAAAGATGAGATCCCCTTTAACTCATTATATATCATTATATATCCCAACAGTAAAACCACTCTCTAACCACCGTTAGATTCACTCGGATTTTATTTAGGATTAATGGATTAAGAGCAAAAGATAATAGGATAGACAAATTGAAAAATTTCCCATCCTAATTTCAACCGACTCCGACTGGCTTTAACTTGGCCGATCAACTTTACTTTGGCAGCTCAGTTTAAACTTTGACTGGTAAAAATTATTTTATATTTTAAAATATTGGAGAAAATAATTTTTAATGTTTTTTTTTTGTCTTGGTAGGAATGGATTTTAGGACCTAAGAGCATCCACAGTGGGACGACCAAAACCTGGACCAAACCCAAATTTGGTCTTTGGTCCGTCCAAAATCAATCAAGTTGGGCGACCAAATTTGGATTTTGGTCCACTTTTTTTACTGTTTGGGATAGATTTTGATCCCAGGTCTGGACCAAACCAAAATATGGTGGAACATTATGTTAGTCGTGCGTCTCGTGCCAGGCGTGACGCTACCTCTCCGTCTCGTGGAAGGCGTAATCCTAGACAATCGTCTCATTGATCAGGCGTGAACCAGAATGCCGCCTGATGAAGCGTTCACCCAAGAGCACGTCCAGCGGGGCGTTCACCCAACATCACGCTTGGTATTCAGTCATTAACTAAATGGATGCTTGTCTTGGGCGCGTGGATAAGGTAGCACTTGTTGGGATTAAGACCTGTTTTCCTCATGCCTCGAGTTGAAAAACCAAAGTCTTCGTAACATGAAAGTTTTATAAAAAAAATACCACTGACCTTAAAAAAAGTAAGTTGATAAGAAAAAGCTTCGATAAATGGAAAAGAACACATAAACTGTACCAGGCAAACTCCGCATTTTAAAATAACATTTTGCTCGCAGTTCATTAAATCATTAGTTGGCAATTTATCATGGAAAACCACATAATACATCTCCACCAGTGAAGCTATATAAGAATTAGAAGGGAATTACTATCCAAGCAATTCCGGTTTTAGAATTCTACTCATAAAAGAAAAACTAGAGTTGATATTTCCTGCATATTATAAATTTGGGTAGAGTTTGAATGAAGATAGTGATAAATGATATTAATAATATGATGAACCACCTAGAATATCCATGTGCACACAAGCTATGACAAATGATAAGATAAACACAAATCTAAATATAATCAATTTTAAAAGAGCCGAAGACCATAAAACCGTTCAGTTACCTCTCAAAGTCTTAAATGCACTTGATGAACAGTTTGTAAACCAGGTGTGTGCCTCACTATAAGGTAATGCTTTTCATTTTAATCATTAGGCGTTCACCCAGAACACCGCTTGATGAGACGCGTGTAGGGCTAGAAGAGCGCCCGATGAGACAAGCGTAAGGCTAGAAGAACGTCCGTTTTCATGATACACACGTACCAGTTGCACGAGTAGAAGAGTCACCTTGCGTGTTGCTAGGTTAACGCCCCATCAGGCGTTCGTCTACACACATTCCTGTCACTGAGGCGTGCCGCTAAGTGTGCTTCTATCATCATAAGTTGTTCTGAGTTACGTCTCCCACCGAGCATTCATCCTGCTTTCGCCCCAACCAAGCGTTATCACTTGCATATGCCTGTATAACACAATTCCAATAAAGGATACTTGTGTATGCTCCCAACGACAGGCGTTAGCTAACTCTTACGCCCGATCAAATTTTACTCGCTGCCCCTTGCGTTTCAGGCGGAGTAAACCCAAATTTTTTTGGTCTTTACTCTTTGGGTTTGGTCGCACCACTATGGATGCTCTAAGGGTCACTAAGAGAACCCACAGTGGTATGACCAAACCCAAAGAGTAAAGACCAAAAAAAATTGGGTTTAGTCCGCCTGAAACGGAAAGGGTAGCGAGTAAAATTTGATCGGGCGTAAAAGTAAGCTAACGCCTGTCGTTGGGCGCATACACAAGTATCCGTCTGTTGGAATTGTGTTAGACGGGCATATGCAAGTGATAACGCTTGGTTGGGGCGGAAGCAGGATGAACGCTCGGTGGGAGACGCTACCCAGAAGAACGTTTGATGACAGACGTACGCTTAGCATCACGCCCCATTTACAGGCGTGTGTGTAGATGAACGCCTGATGGGACGTGAAACTAGCCATACGCCCGTTAACCTTCTACACGTGTAAGTGGTTCGTGTGGATAATAAAGACGGGCGTGTATGTAGAGTAACGCCTGCTCCATCAGGCGGTGTGCTAGACGAACGCCCGTTCCCATCAGGCGTTACTCTAAGCGAACGCCTGTAATTTTTGTAAGAACCACGAATATGCAAACGGAAAAGCATAAAATTTATGACCATTATGTAAGTGATGTGATTTTAATATAGTGGTAAAAAGGGTTTGATTCTCAGACTTGTGAAGATTCGATTTCTAGACCTAATTTTAATGACTAAAAATAAAGAAGATTAAAGCAAACTTGATTAAATTGATGGAAAGAACTAGGATTAGGGATTCCACTATTAACCAATATTTCAAGTGATAAAAATCTTACAATTCTTGTATTCAACTTATTCTAAATATTGCCAAAGTTAGGTTTTTAAAAGAATAATTGTAAATCGAAAGTATGAGACATCAAAAGTTTAAAACTAAGCATGACCCATCAAAAGAAAACACAATTATTTGAGAAAAACCATTTTTTCAATTTAATTCAAAGCAATTAATAATAAAAGAATTGTAACAAAAATAGATAAAATAAAAGCTACCACTTAATTATTGGAGAAATAGCTTCCTTCGTCGCCCCAGTGATGATGATTAGATCATTGTATTGGAAACAACCTGAAAAATATATTTCATAGCTCAAAAAGTGCTTATAATGGTGAAATAATAGTAACACAGGAGATTTGATATGCTTATAAGCGTTACAGAGAAGTGTTCTCTGTGTTACAGAAGAAAGAAAAGAAAACAGGAGAAAAGAGCGGACTTCAGGTGTTGTTGAAGTAAGACTGCTTTAGTGCCTGCGTCAACGACACTATCAACGACACTTCTCTGACGCCTTATGTTCTTCCTCTTCTCTTTCACCAGCAGAAAACTATTTTTCCTGGAATTTTTTCGGTGGCTTTGGCTACCTCCCGATAAGGACTCAAAGAACAGGTCCAAATCACTCTCAAATCTTGTGATATCCGAAACAGAGAAGAACTCTGTTTTTCCGTCCAGATTCATTCTTGTGGCCAATTTTTTCTGCTGAAACAGGTCTTGTAACGTGTATTGATGTTATCCTGGTTGTTTAACTTCACTTGGGTGAATTAGAATTACCCCAAATCACTAAAAACACGTCCAAACCAACTCACATGAGTTTTCTCACGTAACAATACTTCTTCCCGCCATTTTCGGTTTCAAATTCAAAAGGGAGGTGCACCTAATCCAACTTGTGGGTGCCTTTAGTAATTTTTCTGGGTGCCTTTATCACTTTTCGAGCCGATTTTTCCCAAATTATTTATTTCGCAAAAATACCTACAAAGACATAAAAAGCCATAATAAGTACAAAATCGAAAACTATCAAAATAGATAATTGAGCGTAATTTAGACACAAAAATGTGTCTATCAGTAAGCCATGGTGGCCAATCTCCATAGTTCATGTTGGGAACATGCAAATCCATTTGGTTAATTAGCCTCAATTGCCAAAAAAAAAATTATTCCATTGGAATTTGAGGCCTCTCACATGTCAGATGACCACCACCTGACAGCAGTTTTCCTTAATCTGGTCCAAATAACATCAACGGTAAGAAATCAACGGTAACAAATAGGCGTTACCTTAGACACATGCCCACAACAAGCGTTGTCTTAACCAGATGCCCAACACGAGTGTTACTCTAAGAGAACGCCTGAATACCAAGCGTGCTTCTGGCCTTACGCCCCGCTGGACGTGCTCTTGGGTGAACGCTTCACCAGGCGTCATTCTGGTTCACGCCTGGATCAATGAAACATATGTCTAGCATTACGCCTTGCACGAGACGGAGATCCAGCATCACGCCTGGAACGAGACGCACGGTTAGCTGCACGCTCCACCATTTCTTCTTTGGTCCAGTTCTGGGATCAAAAATGATCTGAAACAGTAACAAAAGTGGACCGAAACCCAAATTTGATCGCACCATTGTGATCCATTTTGGGCGGACCAAAGATCAAATTTGGATTTGGTCCAGGATTTGATCGTCCTATTGTGGATGCTCTAAGAACACTAGCTCATTTTTAACCATCACTTGATCCATTAGTTGATTTCTTTTTTGATGACTAAGTTTCTTCCTCCACCTTATTTTTAATTTGCTGCTATCAAATCCTCTTTTCTATTGACCATTATATATGGGGTTTAACAGTTTGACTTTTATGTGTAGACCGATTCCAAACACCATCAATCTACTGTCAAGGCTTTCATCAGTAAATACTGAAGAACGATAGGGGATTTCTGTGAGTTATATCTCCATTTCTTATAAGGTTATAATTTTGAAATGAAGTTGTAATGACATTTAATTATGGGCTATTCTCGAATCTTGCAGGGCATGATTGGATTCATTTAGTATTTAGCCTTCTATACCAAGGTCTGGTTTCTTATGGTTTAGATTTTTCAAAGGTTAAGCATCTGGAATACAATTAAGTTGTAATCTGACTCAGTTTACAGACGGTTCATGGTGATGTAACGTTCCTAACAGAACTGGAAAGGTAGTATTTCTCTTTTGTTTGTATGCACATGTGGTCCTGAATAGAAATTCAAGAACTGATGATATTACTAGGTTATGAAAAACACACTGTTGCATCCCAGACTGTAAGAGACACATGCATTTAGACATAGCTGTACTTGTAAAAAAAAATATACGAATTGTTTCTTTTTTCCTAACCTATTTGATCTATTGTAGATGACAGTGGAAGCACGTCGTTCTGACTGGAAGAGTGGACATAACATTATGCCATCCCAAACAGTTGTGCAACATGGTAGTCATCTTTTGTCGTCAGTGCGTTCTTCTCAGGGTCCTAAGTGAAATTAAATATTTCTGAAATCTGATACTGAAAAAATCTTTGTCTTTTAACCAACTTTTTATATCACCCGGGAAGCTTGCGGAGGGCATGTGTCTGATTCTTTCGGGCATTTATCTATGAGTTGATTTCGTTTTTCCTCCTCCACCTTTTTAACTTGCAGCTATCAAATACTTTTTTTCTATGTCTGTAACTTTCAGCTATCAAGTAATTTTCTTATCAACTGTTATACATAGGGTTTTAAATTTTAATTTTTACATGCAGGTTGACTGGAAATATCATCAATCTACTGTCCAGGCGCCTTCATCAATAAAGAGCTGAAGAGTGAAAGGAGCGTTCTGCGCCTTCATCAATAAAGAGCTGAAGAGTGAATTACCGATATGAAATCATAAGTGACACTGTCTTGTAGGTTAATCTGGATTATGCAGAGCATGATTGGACACCAATAGTATTAAGCCTTCTATAACAAAGAGTACTTGTTATAACAAATAGTATTACACCAATAATATTAATTTTTAAGTGTTCTGTAGAACAATGAGTTAACATTGCGGTTTCTTATGATGGATTCTGTCCATTAGGGAGGTTTTCTGAACCCAGCCTAGAATGTATACTGAAACTACTAAGTTCTGGTGGGACATTTTGTTTTAGATTGGTTAGATAGGAAAGCTTACTTTTAAGTTTCTCCCTAATTCTTTATTTTGTTTTGATTACCTATGATTACCTTATCCTACCTGCTTGTTCAGTCATTTTTAACTCCACTTTCTTACTCGTGTTCTTCGTATTTTAGGTAGCAGGAATTTTGAACTTGATTTTCAAGTTCTCTCCCATCTATATGAAGAGGGCACTAATTGCACTGAGGTTGACATCTATTATATATGGTCTAATTTTGTTTAGTTTTACTCATGATTTACTTTTGCTTCTGATTTGTTTATTACCTTTCCAGCTTTCTCTTATTCTTCTGCATAATGTTTGGTTTGGTCTTGAAATTTATGTTTCTGTTTCAGGTTCTAGGAGTGTAAGACGTCACTGAGGTGTTCCTGTTTCTGTTTTAGATGGTCCAAAGGTTAAGCATCTGGAATTGTTGGCATATGTTTCTATTTATGAAGTCTAATATAATTTTGAAGACTAATTTAATTTTAAAGTTTATCTAATTTTTTCCTCAGGTTTTGCAGTCTTATTAAACCAGCTAATGGCATATCAGGCGATACATGCACTAAATGAACTGTTCAGGTTTATTTCTTATTTCATATGTTTGCTTCTTCTAAGAGTTCATTTACTCATTAGTGTTATCTGATTCACTTTACAGATGGTGCATGGTGATGTAACTCTTCCTCACGGAATTGGAAGGGTAGTTTTATCTCTCATTGGTAAGCACAGGTGTTCCCGAAATAAAATCTTAAGAACTGATGCTATTCCTAGGTTATTTAATAAAACATTGTTGTATTTCAGACTGCCAGGATTTTTCTGAAGGGTCAGCTGTAGATTAAGCTAAGGAAGCTGGAACAGATGATGTTAGAGGAGAGGAAATTTTCTTACAGAGGAAGTTCAGAAAGGTATAAGACACTGCAATGCATTTTTAGTTCGCTGTTTGGTTAGATTATACCTACCTGCACAAATAGCTCAATCGTGATATTAAAGTCTAATTAGCATGTCATGACATGGTATCAAAATGAGATTTTTAGATAGCTGGACAATAGATTTGATCTCGTGATTACTTTACTGAGTAAACTCAAATCTTTTCTAGTTCATCACATTAGGCCTCTGATGTTGGGTCTAAGTGTTTTACAGAAAACTGTAAATTGTAAAAGTTCTAATTTTGTTTTTTTCTTCTCTTGACGTATTCTGGTTTTCTTTGTTATCCCTTTTCAAAGTTTCGTCTTCGTACTAAGTGCTTGTGCTTTGTGCAAGTGTGCTTAGAAGGCTACTGGCTGCAAATTTATTCACTTATGGACAGAAAATAATATGCACCTCATTCTTTCCCTAATTATTAGCATTTAATCGTCCCATGAGATATCCTCGAAATCTGCTCTCATTTGACTGATCTAACAGTATGATTTTGTTTTGAAATCATGAACTTGAAATGCTGCAGAAAGTGGTAAGCTCAATGTTGACAAGTGTATAGCAACGCCCGTTTTCATGTCTCGTGTTAGAAAGGTTTGCTACTTGAACTGCGACAAAATCCATGATTGCCAATGACCACATATGTTTTCTTGTGTTAATTTATTGTATTCTTAATCAGATAGCAAGAACTTTGGGACCCCATTGTCTGATGCTAAACCCCGAGGTATTACATGCAGGTTGACTGGAAGTATCATCAATCTACTGTCAAGACGCCTTCATAAGTAAAGAGCTGAAGAGTGAAAAGGGGTGTTCTCTGAGTTGTATCTCATTTTTGCATAAGATTAAATTGTTGATATGAATTCAAAACTGACATTTCTTTTAGGTTAATATGTATTTTTGCAGAGCATGATTAGACTCCAGTAGTACTTAGCCTTATAACAAGGGTACTTGTTATGACGAAGGGGCACTTTTATTTTAAAACATTTAGCTTAGTATTCTAATATCTTGTTTGATTGATATTAATTTTTATTATGTAGAACTATGAATTTACATCGCATTTTTTTAAGATGAATTTTATCCACGAGGCATGAGGGAGGTTTTATGAACCCAGACTAGAATGCATACTGAAACAACTAAATTTTGTGGGACATTTCCTTTTAGATTAGTTCAGTGTGCATGAGTGACCTGTCCATGGAGTATTCAGGCTTTTTTGTTTAGTGTTACCAAAGTAGGAGCATCCGCCTTTTAGATTATGGTCTGATTTTGTTTAGTGTTACTCTTGATTTACTTTTACTTCTGATTTTTTATTACCTTTCCGGCTTTTTCTCTTATTCTTCTGCTGAATGTTTGCTTTGTTCTTGAAATGTTTCCTATTTCAGGATCTAGGAATGTAAGACGTCATTGAGGTGGTCAATTAGGAGTCTATGACACCATGTTAACACTGAGGCCTGATTTTGTTTATTGCCTTCCCAGCTACTTAAGGCCTTGATGATATGAATTATAATTTATTTATTTTTCATTTTTCTTGTTTTATTCTAGTTGTATGTTATTTTGCAGATGTTGTGTGGAAGATCTTTTGAATTAATTGATTTTTTTTTCCGGTATCAGTTGGATTCAGATGTTGTTAACGAAGAGGCTGATGCTCCTACTTTGGTTTCGATTTGGCACTATGAGCCATGGAGTACTTTGATTTTATCCCATCACTAGTGAGGAAGAATTAGCAATGAGATTAAGTTCATTTATTTATTTTTGGACCTTGATTTCTGTCATTAAGATTGATTAGTTAAACTAGCATGATGGCGATTTGACCAAATTTCTGTTTCACCCAGGGGCTTCCGTACTGCATGTATCTGATTTCCCCGGAGATTCGCTTATGTCCGATGAGTTGATTCCGTTTTTTATGGATAAGTTTTCTCCTACACCTGTCAAATACTCTCTTCTATTAACCGTTATATATGGGGTTTAAAATTTAGTTTTACCTGATTGTCTATAAACATCATCAATCTACTGTCAAAGCTGCCTTCATCAGTAAAAGCTGAAGGGTTGTTTCATGGTTTTGATGTTCCAAATGTTAACCTTCTGGAATTGTAGATAAATGTTTCAATGTATGAAGTAAATATAGTAGTTTAATTTGAAGAACTAACTGTCGACCGATATTTGATTTTTGCTCAATATTTTGCAGTCTTGATGTTGTATAACCTAATGAGTTCTCAGGCGATACATGTGCTGCAAGAATTCTTTAACTGGTCTTTCTTGTGATTGGTAAGTTAGTTGTTGTTTTTCCTAAATGACTTCGGTTATTTGATTTGCAAATTCCTCATTTGTAATTTGTGTAATTTGTTACATAAAATTTTTCCTGCAGATCTTTCAGAATTCTCTTCCGTGCTACTCCGTGTGCAGGTTTTGGGTTGGATGCTTCTATTCATGGGGTGATTTTGTTTACTTTTATATTCAACTTAACTTGTTCCATGTTTCTTTTGATTCATCCACTGGATGTATTTTCTTCATTCCCAGTTGTAGAACTGAAAGACTTCATGGAGCTGGCCAATTGGAGTAGGAAGAGACATATGGGGTTCTAATTTATCACTTGGTTTTATGGGTTGTTCAGTTGGTTTGAGGATGGATGTTAGCTTAACTGTATTGTTTTACCTTTGGCAGTTTGTCTTCGATCTGAGAAGTATGTCACCGGCTCTCATAGTGAGTGGTTTTTATCCTCTGATGTTGGTCTGTGTTTTCTGTTCTTTACAAGCTTTGTTTTGGCCTGAACTGTCTATTTATCGAGTGAACCATTGTTATGATGGAATTTTACATCTATGCATATACTGCATGTATGAAACTAGCATCGCAGTCTTTTGACTAACTCTCTTTTTCACCCGGGATGCTTGCATAGGGCATGTATAAGATTGCCAAGGGGATTCTTTGAGTTTCTTTATTGATGACTAAGTTTCCTCCTCGACCTCTTTTTTAACTTGCATTTATCAAGGGGAGGATCTAGGATTTCTAATTGAGTGATGGGTAGGTTAGTGCTGTACTGTTAGGATAGGTGTCCATCTACAAGCACATCAGCAACTCTCATGTCTGCTCCGGGCTCATCAAAGTGTTTATTTTTTGACTTAGGATGCATCATTTAGATGCCCCTTGGCCTTCGTCTTGCAGAGCTTGCAAAATTTGTGTTTCAATATAGCAGTTTTCTTTTCAAGGATGAGATGCAATGATTACGCTGAGTATGATGTTGTTGAATTAAGTGAAGAATGGATCACGTTTAGATTGTTTCAAAAAGTTTCATGTATTCAATACATGGGGCAAATACATTACCACCCTTGAATGATAAGTTTAACTCTGCTGTTCTATGAAAGGAAACTGGCCATGCTAATTTAAGCGGAATTAAACGAATACAGGTCCAGAATTATTATATGAAGCGGTTTGGAATGGTGTACTTCATAACTCATGATGGTTGGTAGAAAGTAACTTCTTTTTCTGCATAAGTATCATATAAGACTTGAGAAGTAAGTATCTAGGATTTTAACATGGCAGGGGTACTGAGCAACAGTTTTTTTTTTGTTTATACGTCTGCAATCCCTTACAGTTCATGATCTATAAGTCCCTGGTAAAGAAGTTGGAGGAAAGATGGACATTAATCTTTTCCAGATCATCACATTAGGCCTCAGATGTTGGGTCAAAGAGTTTTATAGAAAACTGTAATTGTAGATATTCTGACTTTAATTTATTTTATTTTTCTCTTGACTTATTCATCGTTCTCTTTATTACCCCCTTCCAAGGTTCGTCTTCATACTGAGTATGGCTTGTGCGTTGTGCAAGTTTGTTTAGAAGGCTACTGGCTGCAAATGAATTCACTTATGGGCAGAAGATATAGTAAACCTCATTCTTTCCTTGATTATTAGCATCCAATTGTCCCTTGAGAAGTCCTTGAAATCTGCTTTAATTTGATAAGAAACCTAACACATGATGTTTCTTGAAATGCTGCAGAAGGATGGTAGTAAGCTCAATGCCGACAAGTGTATATCCATTTTCATGTCTCGTCTTTTAAAGGTTTGCTAGTTGAACTGCATTAAAAATATTGGTGCTCTTGTCGAGGTTATTTGCTGTTGGTTTGGAAAATACTGAGTCGCTGCCATGGTATTAGTCAATTTTTTTCTTTCAAGTACGTATTAATTCAAACTTACGTGAATCAATTCTAAGATTAGGTTACTCTATCTGCATATAGTATGGTCGCCATCAGATCCTCCACATTCAATCATGTGACCAATGTGAGGGCACCCTAATATGCTTTGGAGGTCTAGGCATTAACTCTTCATCTTCCTTTGAGATTCAGCTCATGTTTCTTGTAATACCTGCTTATTTGATATTTGTTAGACCCTATAGAAACTTATGTAGTTATTCATAATTTTACGTACCTTCTTCACGTCACTCCATTTCCTGTCAATTTTGATACTAGGGCACATCATAATTGTTAAGGAGTTTTAATGACTTAGGTGGCATCGGAATAGAACAAATGTTAAAGGAATTAGTTCCAGCTGGTATAGTTTGTATCCGTAGAACCAATTAATAGGAAACGATAATTCCTAATTTCTCAAAAGCCTCTACCTCTCAATGGTTGCCTGAAGCTTGAGAGTTAGAATTCAGATGCGCGCCTGACCGTCTATCAAAATGATCGTTCACGTAGCGAAATGTTCGACTTACTACCATGTTTCTGTAGATCTTTTATAACCAGATCTTCCATCTCGAATTACTCTTAAAGACTTGTTATGGTTGTCTCTGTAAGTGGTTTTTTATGTCCATATCAAAACCTCGATGATTCCCCTGATTTCACTAGTAGAACTGCGACTAGACACTGTTTAACTCGTGTATTTGTTTATGATTTTTGTAGATTGTAGGGCATATTAATTGCATCTTTATCGTGTTTCCAGGTATACTGATTTATAAGTCGGCCAACATAAGAATCTGGACTAACCTTCTGCCATCGAAACCAAATGGAGTATGCAGATGTTGACATTCTTCTTCAACAGATGTTTAGTGTGAATAAGTATCATAAGTTAATAGAATTTGGTTATTCACGTACAGTTTCAACTCATATTGTGGACTTGCTTCTAGATTTTAGAGCATATTAGTTGCATCTTTATAGTGTTTCCAGGTATACGGATTTATAAGTCGGCCAACATAAGAATCTGGACTGACCTTCTGCCACCATGCAGATGTTGGTTATGGACATTCTTCTTCAACATATATTGAGTGTGAATAAGTATCGTAAGTTAATATAATTTGGTTATTCACGTACAATTTCAACTCATATTATTGACTTGCTTCTAGATTTGAAAGAAGCTTGGAGATACTTCTGACTATGAGGTTTCTTGTTTTCTCCAAAGATCATCTTTAAATACATTATTCATCTTTGTGCCATTTTGTTCTCATATTTTCGTTTTAGCTTTGACTGTCCTGTATCATAATTTTTGGTTAGCATCATGGCATGGGCATCCGTGTACCATTTACGATTGTTTAGTGCCATCATTGTTTTAATTTACCTTCTTTCACTTGCAAAAATGAGATCCAACTTATGGTTAATCTTTACACTGCCAGGTTTGTTCAGATGCTGAGAATGTTTAGTGAGCTAACAAACATAGAAAATACTGAAGGCATTTCACTCATTACTTAGAATGACAGATAGGGGCTCTCTTCTTTTATAAAATGTGACTTATTATGATAATTGTTTTTGTCAGTTGATTTTATCCATGGGGTATGTTTTTTGAACTCAAGACTGAAAGCTCATAACTCATTTCCCTTCTGCTGAAGCGCATCCTGAAAATTTCATCAAATGAAGTGTGTTGGAACATTTTCTTTCCAGTTTTGCATGAGTGAGTTGTCCATGTTCTGGGCGTATTCTGAAGCTCCTATTTTTAAAAAAAATCTAATTTTTGTTTCTTCTAATTAGTGCACTTGTGCTTCCTCTTTTAATTTTCTCTGAAGGTGTATTGTTGAGTCATAACATGTTTTTGTCCGAGTTTTAGTTATATGAGTCCATCATTTATGTTTACTGTCTCTATGATTTTTTCACTTTTTGTTGTTTTTATGCTTCTTTGTGCTGTCTTGTTCTATAATTTTGAGAATATGGTATCTTACCAGTTCTCTTGGTTCTTCTAAAGATTTGACTTTATACTGTACTGTAATATTTTGATACTTTTTGCGCAAAGCAAGGTTGTCAATCATTTCTTCCAAAAAAAATTTTCTGAATTGGACTTATAATTTTATGCCATTTATGTTCGGTTTAAATTTTATCATTACGTTCAGTTTTGGCTGCGATAATTGGGTATGATTAGGAGATACTGCCTTTTTATTTCATACAGTTGATTAAATGATTAAAATGATTCAATGTCTTGTTCAACCATGATTATAGGAGACTGTTTTGAATTTTAGGATGTGCAGTCACTTCTTGTAGTCATTGTGCACAATTGCGGTTGTGACATCCGTATGAGAAGTATCTCATCTTTTTGAGTTTTAAGGTTGCTTTGTTCGTATTGTTGGTCAACCTTTTGTAACGTAGCACATTGTACTTCAAACAAAAGATAAAATGGATGAGTAATTTAAAACTGCCTTACCAGGGATTGGTGGTTCTTGGTTATTTCTTTTGACTTAATCCGGAAATGATTCTCTTCGCCCTCGTCTGCGCCCAAGCTGATGTGGCGTTATCCACGTGTACACAATGGTAAATATTCACGTGACATATCTTATGTCTTTTTTATCTCTGTTACTTTCCTATTTTACAGAAGATCTTGCCTTGGTTTATTATCTTCTTCCCTTTCTTCCTGTTCCAGTATTTTTCATCTCTTGCTCACTTAACTTATTGTTCGAATAATCATCCAATTGAGAATTCCTCTGAATTTTCTTTTTTCATTCTCAAAAAAGTCTTTTGTCTCTCTAACTTGCTATTTTTGTTCTTTTGCATCTTAATCTTTCATGTTATTTAACTTATGATGTCATAAACCAATTCCAGTTGAATTCATAGATCTATACTCAATTAAAGGTATAAATTTCATGAAAACCATGAATCAATTCAAGCTTATATGAAACATCAGATCCCTCCTCCCAAAAAATAAAAATTATCAAAACTGAACAACATTAGTTAGGGTTGTTATTACCTATAATTTCAGATTAATAATAAGAATTTGCATCAATAGGAAAAACACCAGAGAATAAGTATTAACTATACGATTGAACTTAGGATTTTTGATTCATCCTCTTGATTTAAAATTCTTTTGTTCTTCACACTTCTATCAAGGACGGATTTTGAGGGTAGAGAAAAAGATAGAAGGAACATGGATAGAGAATGATTCACATGATTAAGGCTGTATAATGGTTGGTTGGCTCGTTTTTTTTTTCTAAAACCGTCCACCGAACCGACCATATATCGGTTTTTAGAATTAACCGTCACCGAACCGATCAAGTTTCGGTTCAGTTTTAAACTGGTTCGGTAACGGTTTCTATCGATTTTTACCGCTTTAAATCCATACATAAAAATAAAATAAATCTCATCATTTTCCCTATTACAAATTCAATTATAATAAGATGATATGTATATTAATTACATATTCATCTTAAAGATTCATATAAAACTATATTCAAATAATCAAATTATACAAATAATGATTTCTATTACAGAATCACTCTGCAGTACAAGTCCAAAGATTCATATAAAATCAAGTAATCAACTGAAATGCTATGCAACTGATTTTAGAAGAAAAAATACTGAAAGACTATCCAAATGACTAATTTTGGAAAAAACCCAAATCCAAAATACAAGATAAGATATTCACACCTTCTTCTCCTTTTTCCCATCTTACAGATCCATAACCTTTTCAAAAAAAATGTCCATTGAACTTCACTTCAAACCCTTGTACATAACTAATTCATCAGCATCATCTAAACTCTGATTGTAAAAGAAAAATCGAATTGAAAAAGCTAGGTTTCAACTGTAAAACAATTGAAGAACAATCATAATTTGTACAACAATAAAAATAAACCAACATACTTTAAACAAACATTACAATTATTTAAACCCATAACTTGAACGAAAACTGATCATAAAAACATAAAACTTGATAAATCAGTTACAATTTTTTTTTTTTTTTTAAGAAGAAGTTGGTACTGGTGATGATGAATGGCGGTGTGTTGAGAAGAGGAAGAGGTTACTTTTGAACAGAGGGAAGTGAGAAGAAGAAGAGTAGTTGCAACTGAGTGAAGAAGTGAGAAGAAGAAAAGTAGTTGCAACTGAGTGAAGAAGAAGAAGTAGTTTTATGTTTAGGACTTTAGGGTAATGATAATATAGTATAGATGGAGGGATAAGATTGATTCTAATCAATGTAATGGAGGCCTAGGATAATCGGTCTATTCAGCTCTGCTCGGCCGGTCTTTATACATAAATCGTAGACCGAACCGAAGGATCAACGATTATGATTAAAATAACCATGGACCGAACCGACATCAACGGTTGGTCTGAATAAACCGTTGGTTCGACCGGTTTCAGCCGGTTTGTTCGGTTTGTCCCGGTTCATGTGCATCCCTACACATGATTGAGAGTTTCATAATCTTGATATCTTTTGATGATTTTTTTTATATGATTTTGGGTGAAAATATCTAAGATCTTCTGGTTTCTATTTAGAGCAAAGCGAATGGAGTGGGTATATTGGCTAATTTGTCAATTACCACCTCACAGTGGGATGGGCAAACCCAAAAAATGGATTGAGAAATAGGTATTTGTAAGGGTTTGCCCATCGAGGCTCAAGTTGAATCGATCGATTCATATTGAAACGGTCGAATCAACCTGAGCCGCTCGGCCCAGGCTAGGCTAAGACTCGTCTCAACTTCAACAAAGGATAGATTTCTTAATGGCTCTTATCCGACGACTCTCATTCTTCTCTCTATAAATTCCAACAATTTCAACTTCAAAATCACACCTTCTCCACTTAAAAAAATCTTCTACTTTTTCTACTTTCACTTCAATCTCAATTTTTCCATCTCAACTTCAGTTAAAAAAAATCATAAAAAATAGTAAAAATTGCAACCCAACTTGATCTTTCTGAAGTTATACTCGAAGATGATATTAGTAAGATATGTGATGGTTATAAGAAGATAAAGATTGAAAAAAAAATAAAGAGGTCTCAAAGTTTTAGATGTTAACCAAGTCAAATATGCATCTATAAGAAAAAGAAGAGTTCAAGAAAAGAAAATCGAAGGAAAATAAAATTTGAAAGTTAATCGTACGACTGGTCACAAAAACCAGGGAAACACTTCTCAAGAGCGCATCAATGGAATATCCGTCAAATGAAGAAAAACAGAAGGCCCAAGATTGTCAGAGATTTTTACTGAAGTGTTTATTTAATTTAAGTTTTTACTACCCTAGTTTATTATTTTTAAAAGAGCGTAGTATATTAAATTAATGTAATGGAGATTGATATAATTTTAATTAATTTAATCTAATTATATTTAATTAAGAAATTTAAAATTGAATTATTTTATTGTTAAAATTATAAACAACGGTTTGATTAAACCTAGATGAAAGACTATGATCGAAATTATAAATTATATAACAGTTCCCATTGTAAATTGAGACGATCGGCCTAGGTTGAACCGACAACGGCTAGTTCCATACAACAACTATAAAATAGTTTTATAAATTCAACTATTTTCACTTCCCAAATCACACTTTCTCCAACTTCTTTTACACCTATATGACTCAACTGTATATTAATCCGGCGGATTTTACCATTGATGAAGATCTATCTCTATATAAAAACTTTGTTGTATGCTATCTGGAAAGGGATGCGGAACGGCGGCAAAATGGTTTAGTGAATATGAGTTACTGGAGCAGAATCTATGAAAACTTTTGCACTGACAGCGGTAATCCGAATAATCGTAATGTAGCTGGGTTGTTTTGTTGATATCAAACTATAAGAAGATAAGTGGAAGAATTTGTAGATTTAGTTCGGGTTGTCAATCGATATCGATTAAGGGGTGAAACTAATGTTGAGGTTGTATTGCGAGCTCAAGAAGAATGGCAAAGATGGAAAATGACAACTTTTTCTCATGAAGCTCATTACACAATCCTGAAGGATTTTTTGATTGCACGTATGTATGTTAAAAAGTAGACATGCTATTCCAGAAAAGACGTTAAATTTTAATTGAATGTGAAATAAAATTAATAGTTTTTTTGTAGATTAATTTTGATTACATAAATAGTTAATTTCTTAATCTTAATTTCAATTAAAAATATTAAATAAAACAAAACTGCTCATTCCCAGACCAGTTCCTTTTATAATGGCTCGGGCCCAATAAATCCTCAAAGACTTGGCTTGCTCCTGGTTGAGATCCATCGTCAGATCCGATGAAATCACAAGGCTGAATTGGAGATGTGCTTAAGTCTATGTGTCTTCTGTAGTCTTGATTGAGATCTTGTGGACTGGCACGAAGAGACCTTGGTTGTGGAGGTAGCACATGATACGAAGATTATTGTTGTGTATCTCGCACTCTTTCCACCTGGGAAGGTGATGGTCCATAAAGTCCTGCAAGATAGGGACTATAGCTCACAAAATCCGTCAATCCCGCAATTGTTGGTTGTACATACGTCTAGTCAACTGATCTCTTAATTCCATTTGGTTCAAATGTTATACCAATTGATCATGAGAGGCCGACGTGCATGTATAAGAATTAGTTCGCTACATACCTTGCGAGACAATTGGAATTTTCTGACGCTCTCCTTGGAGATTATAAGTCTCGATCTCCCAACTCAATTCTGGCAAAACCGCTGAAGAACAAGGTGCAAAAGGTTCTCTTGGAGGGGCTGATGAAGTAGAAGCTTCTGCCGAAGGATAAACGACTAAACTTGGAACCGGTGGTGCTGGTTCTGTTGGAAGAGGCAAGCCTGATCTTCCTGTTGAGGCAATATCCACACCATAGATGTTCATAATTTCTATATTAATTATCGGCATTGTAACCTTTGAGTACCAATTTTCGTAATATTGTTTGCTACAACTGCGGAATACTCTATCATACCCTTTCCAACCCCGATCTCAACGTCTTATGTAGTCCGATCCAAGGACAGTGGATTGTGGAGGATTTGCTGGGATACCAACTTCACCAACTAACTGTCTTGTACATCTCTGCCCAAAAAAATACACACCAATATCTCTAAGTTGACTGTAGAGCATTAGGCGTTGCATCGAAAATTCTCTGATCCTAATGCCTACATCAAAAGTCAACTCAACATAATTCTCATATGGGTTCCAAATAACACTATGTCTGGTACTAAAATCCATTTGGGTTCTCCACACATGGATATTGTCTCGTTCAGAGGTGTGCTGGACCTTTTCTCAGTTATCGACTTCATACTTCACTACAATTGGGAAAAAAATTCTAGTGTAGTTCTTCAATCTTGGTAGACTATATTATTGGTATATGTATACCACCAAATATGAAGTAAACAACATACAATTAGTTTATGTTGCTATAAATATTTGTAAACTTATATAAATTCAAAGGAATTTATTATCATATTTACCTCAAGGACTCCCCATACACCTTCCATATTTAACCTACCAAAGCATGCGACATCCACACTAACGTACAACTCGACTAATATAGCGGAGCCCCAATCATAATTGACATACTTTTCCATATCTTGCAACACCTATAGCCATCCTACTTGAACAAAACTTTTGGAGTTGGGGAAACACACACACCAAATATCCATAAAATAAAGACCTTGGAAAATTTTATATCATAGTCAGGATCTGGATTTTCTGGATCAATGAGACCATATAATTTGTCGACTACAAATACCTTTAAATCGGCATTATCAAATCTAACACTTCTTAGTCCCATATGGTTGGTTATCTAAAGTATAATGGAAGTGCTTGTTTATATCGGTCTTCTGCCATCTAACCTTGTTGGTCAAATGGAACATTATCTCCTAAACCGGAAGGTATCCCAAACAAAAAAATACAAATCTAATGGTGTTACTCCTGCAAAAAAAATAAAAGTGTTAATTTCATATATGAATCGTAATCTAGTTGCACAGAAATTATAAATCAAAATATATGACATACCTATTTCGAAGTCTCTAAAATAAAACGTGTGTGTACTATGCCACCAATGTTCCAACAACATAGCCGGAAATTCGGTCGAACGTTTCTTCGCCTTCGCATGGTTCAAAGTCATCCAAGGAAATCTATTGACAATAATCTTAGCACCACTAATAAATTTTTCATAAACTTTTCTAACTTTAAACCAAGAACATCTTGGTTTTTGATTCTTAACATCTCGCTCTGTTCTTGAAGATACATGACCTTCAGCCGTGGATATATCTCGATCGACTAGAAAATACTCTTAGATTGTTCTGTTCATCTGAATATTTTTGCTGAGTCGGTAGAGGTTGACTATATGTATTCCTGGATGGTTTTCTATTTCTTTTTCGATCAATATTTTGAGATTCAGACATGGTAGTTTAATTTTTTTTTAGAAAATATGAATTATAAAGGAAGATTTTTGTGGAGAAGATAAATAAAGAAGATTGATTTTGGTGTGAGTAGAAAAAAAAATGAATTTGGGTTGAGTTTAGTAGAAACTATCAATTGGTCATAATATAAGATATATTGTGTTAGTTTGGTCCTGTTGACTTGGGCCAATTGCTCGAATGTCTTTTTCTAAAAATATACTATCAGTTTGGTCCAAAAATTACTATTTGGTCCTAAGGTGAACATTATCCACGCGGAATGACGTCATTATTTTTAAAATAGTGTCAGAAATACCCTTTTCTCTCTCTTCTAAAAGTAAATAAAAAATTTAAAAATTAAATATCTCTTAAACCACAAGTCAAATTTAACAATTTTTATATATTAGAAAAGCTCTCGACGAGATCTGCCAAATGAGTACCACTTTCACTATTTTTTGAAGCTTTAATTTTTATGTTATCGTTTAGCTAAAGATAAGCTATGAAATGAAAAATCATTACGAGTTCATTCTACAAAATGAACTGCTAGAATTGACTACCATTGTAATGAACTACCATACATGCTAGAATGAACCACCATTACGAGTTCATTCTATAAAATGAACTCCTTAATGAACTCCCATCACGGGTTCATTCTACAAAATGAACTGCTAGAATGAACTACATGAATTAACTTTACGAGTTTATTTTACAGAATGAACTACCATTACATGCTACAAAATGAACGGCTAGAATGAACTACCATTACGAGTTCATTCTACAAAATGAATTGCTAGAATGAACTACCATCGTAATAAACTAACTTTGCGAGTTCATTTTACAGAATAAACTACCTTTACATGCTACAATGAATTATCATTAAGAGCTTATTCTACAAAATGAACTGCTAGAATGAACTCTCATTATGAGTTCATTCTACAAAATGAATTGCTTGAATAAACTTCCAAAATTACGAGTTTATTGTACAAAATGAATTGCTATAATAAACCACAAATATAACGAGTTTATTCTACAAAATAAACTATTAAAAATAAACTATCATACTCTATAATGATGTTCATTCTTGAATATGAACTACCATTACCGATACCGCGAAGATTGAAGCTTCAAAAAATATTACAATTGGTACTCGTTTTGTAGATTTTGTCGAGATCTTTCCAAATGTATAAGATTTGTTAGTTTTCCATTTATGGTTCGAGAGATATTTAATTTTTAAGTTGTTTTTCCTTATTTTGAAAAGAGAAAGAGAAAAGTTTATTTTAGTTATTTTAATATTTTTAAATAAATAAGGACCAAACTAAACTCTCTTGTTTATTGGTGGACAAAACTAACTCGGGACCACCTAAAATAGGACCAAACCAAAATTTGACCATTGGATTATTATAGTTATTGGATCAGATCGTTGGGATTAGACCGAACGGCTCAGTTTACCTCAATCGATTCAGATTGACTCGATTTGTCTCCACTGCCCAAAACTCAGTTTACCTATCCATCTGGCTTGACATACTGGATAAAATGCCAATGCCCATTGGAATCGCTTTTATGAGAAAATTTTACTGATAAGGAAGATAGAAAGGAGAAAGAGAAGGAGAAAAAGGAGAAGGAAAAGGAGAAGAAGATGATAGATAAAAGTAAAAAAATTGAAGAGATAGAATTTCACGTGATTTGTCAGGCACAATTTGACGTGGTTTTGAGTTTTTTACTTTTTCAACACATCAGCTGACCACCTCATCATGGGCGATGGCACCCGGATGCTGAATCGGTATTATGGAAAAACTCTCGAGTATCAATCCATTCTAGATTTCTTTGGACAAGGGAAGTCCTTATCCTATATCGTACTTTTTTGAGGTTATATATTTCTTGAAGTTGATCTTCTTTTGAAAAACCTTTATTTTTCATATTTCTTAAAATCCAGAAGAATTTCATTCTTCTTCGATTTCTATTATAAAATGAGTCTTATGTAGGGCTTTTAAACTTTCCCTTGAGTTGTTTGCGAGAATGATTCGATGAACCATTGCATTTGAACTTGTGTAAACCTTGGGACCTATTTGTTTCCACTAGTTCCGTTGGTTTCCATCTCAACCCCATTTGATTAATTAAAATCCATATTGTTTTGTGATTTGATCAGCAAAATTTTGTTTGATTTTCAACCTTTTAACTTTTGCTTCAGTCCTTTGTTCGGAAACCAGTTTGTTTTGAAACATCGTTGATTTGAAGGACTAACCACCTAATCATTTATCCCAATCTTGCTAAATGATTATAAGGTCTCTCTTCGGACAAGTCAACGCGTGTGCAGCCTCAAAGTCTGGCGGCCTAGCAGCCTACCGGATGGGGTCAAATTTGGAAGTTTGTCATTTTTATTTTTGTTTTTCTGATCGAGTATAAACGTGGATTGTACTCATCAAACAGCAGCCACCAAGGGATCCGTCCATTTGCTGGGACGTGAACGAGACTATTTTTTTCTCTATCAAGTTTTGCCACTAATTCCACATGAGCTGTGGGGAAAAAAATTATTCATGCCACTGTGTAAACTAAATGTTTTTTTATAGGCAAAAATGTTAGAATTAAAAATGGATTTCTTACTTAAAATTAATTTTGTTACTTAATATATCTTAAAGGGATCTAGGGTCACTAGTCCATTTCCTAAGTCCATATCCAATCCACTAGTTCTTTTTC
>JAJJMC010023094.1:2232491-2243097 GCA_023531435.1 Papaver californicum
TTTATCCTGGATTCGATTTGTCATCTCTAAAGGTATAGCAACACTTTTCCAAAGGTGTACCTGACAAATATCGAGTTAAGGGAAGTCTGTTGAACAGGCGACTCCATCTCCCTGTGCTAGTGTGATTGTGAAGTGTGTTATCTGTTCTAACCCTTAACTCTTTTCAAGTTTATGTTTGGTTTGCTTACTGTTACAGGAATATTCTTCAACAAAAAACAAACAAAAACTAGGACCTAATAAAACGGGGTATGCTCTTCCCTGTGTATCAACAAAAGGTTCAGCTGTTACAAAGTCTGGAGGATTTTGAACCCAGACTTCATTAATATTACAAGTAACAGCTTTTTTAGCCAAAATATCAGCCACACAATTGGCTTTTCTATATCTGTGAGTAAACAAAACACTAAAAAAGGACTGTATCAAAAAATGGATGTCAGCTACCAAGTGTGTCAAATACCAACGGCTTGGACTGAGATTGTTGCATAACTGAATAGCATAAGTAGAGTCACTTTCAACGTGCACAAAAGTATAGCCCAATTGAAGAGCCAAAAGTAATCCATGCCTGACTGCCCATATTTCTGCAACAGTATTACCATTTTTATAAATATGAATTGCACAGCAGGCCAGAAACCTTCCCGTATCATCCCGCAAAACACCATCAATTCCATCACCTACAAGAATAGAAGCAGCGCCGTCAGTATTCAACTTAATAGGTGGTGTCCAAGAGACATAAATCTCTTATGTGGGTCTGTGTGAATAATAGTCGGCATATTGTAACTATATTCCTCAGCAGCTCGATAAGCCCTGCCCAAAACAAATAGACTCTTAAAAGGGACGGAATGAAAAACAAGCTCATTGCGAGCCAACCAGACGTGCCAAAGTATAAAAGGAATCAAAGTCATTCCCTGCAAACCATTAAAAGATATACCAGTAGTACAAAGCTTAACAATCCAAGAAGCAGTAATAGATTCCAGTTGAAACCTAAAGTTAAACTTTGATGCAAGAGTATCCCAGATTGGTTGAACCAAAGGGGATTGAAAGAATAGATGTAGTTCAGTCTCAAAATGGTTATGACATAAAGGGCAGTCAGGTGAAGACCGGATACCAATGCGATAAAGAGTCTCATTGACTTGAACCTTATTGTGGGCTAAAAACCACAAGAAATATCTAAGTTTCTGGTGGCTTCGCATTTTCCAGATGTCTTTCCAGTCTTTAGAAACTGGAGGCAAGTGCTTCTTAGTCTTCAAAAGCCACCGATAAGCTTCTTTTGCAGTAACATTACCAAGTTTACTAGGTTGCCAAACTAGATGATCTTTGGAAGATGTTGAAATAGGGATGGCAATAACTTGAATTTTCTGCTATACAGACAATGGAAGATCATTAGCAAAAAGAGAGAAGTTCCAATGAGGGCCAGATCGGTCAATCACATCTTTAACCTTTATAGACGAATCAACTCTAGAAATGTCAGAGACAATAGAGCTGAGGGGTATATTCTCAACCCAAGGGTCATTCCAAAAACTAATTTGCTCGCCATTACCAATACACCATCTCAAGGAATCTCGAAGAATATCACGGCCCTGCAAAATACTTTCCCAGCAAAGGGATTGAGAAGACTTAGAAGAGCAAGATCAGAAGGTAGTTTGTTTATGATATTTAGCTTTAAACAGACAAGATATAGTAGAATCAGGTTGTGAGTGGAGCCTCCAAGCCATCTTGGCCAATAAGGCCAAATTGTTCAAATGTAAATCTCTAACCCCTAAACCACCTATATCAGTAGGCTGGCAGACAGTACTCCACCCAATACTTGATGTTTCTGCTCACCGGTCCTATTCTGCCAAAGAAAATTTCGTTTGTATTTCTCCAACAGCTGAGTAACCTTGGCGGGAAGTTTCAGAACAGACATAACATGATTCGAGACTGGATCTAAAGCGGCTTTAAGTAAAGGGGTACGACCTGCAAAGTTCAGAGAGGTGGCTTTCCAGTCCTGCATTCTATTGAAGAAGCTTATCAGTGAGGTCAGAGAAAGTAGCAGCAGAGACTCGGCCCCATTGAACAGGCACACCTAAATATTTCCCAGGATCAGCCTGGTACTTAACTTGAAGACATTCAGTAAAATTCCAAATAAGACTCTTGTGGACATTAGGCGTTAGCATGAGAACTGATTTAGCATGACTAATAAGTTGGCCAGACCAAGTACAATATGTATGAAGAACCTTGGCCAAATTAAAAACATTAGATTTTGTAGCTGCCAAGTAGATAATGCTATCATCCGCATAAAAATAATGAGTTATGTTAGGGCCGAAGGAGCTATAGAGAAACCTTTAAGAGAGGCATCACGAACGCCAGCAGATAATGCTATCCCCTTACTCGTTTATCCTTGGTGTAAACTAAATATTGCTCGACGACTTTGACTTTGATGGTCGCAATAAAAAAAACACGGGATTTAAGGTTAATCATTTCAAATAGAAAAAGATAACCTATATTTCATTAAAAATATAAAATAATCAGAAATTCTACATGATCTGCGGTCTCTCATGCCCCATGCCCTTTACAGTGGGTGTATTTTTTTTTCCTAAACCCATCTCCTGTTAACCACGGATTGGGTCCATCCCAATCATTAGAGACGGGACACACCGTAAATCCACGGTGAATGTATCATTTAATAAAATAATCAACTTGTTAGGTTACAACTTATAACACAATAAACCAATAAAAATATGCTTTAAAAAGAAAAAAATACCAACAAAGATGTTACATCAGATGTACGACATGAATCAATTTTGGTGGTCGATGGAGAAATTTTTAATCAAAAAAATTTTCAACTAGCTAATTAATTAATCGAGTGGATGACATATATCTGTCTACCATTAAAGGATTGGAATTGCATTATAACATTTTTTTTTTCTTTTTAATGATAAATGGTGTTAGACTTCAAGGACTTGGAAATATGATCTAAAAATTCTTGGCCTTCGCTTGTTTGTGGTATGTTTATCTGGAAAGAGAGAAATAAATAATCGAGCTTTTTAGAAAGTTAAATCGTATTACCCTCTGTGAAGCAGATGAGGAACGTGTGAGGAATTTCAAAGTAATCAAACTATGACTTATAGATAGGACTCGATTTTTCTACTCCAGCGCAAGAGCATCAACAATATTAGTATTCACAAACACAGTCTGTCCTGTAGTCAGAGAGAATATTATAATTCTCCCGGTAGGCATTCTCGAGTATTTGTTTGCAATAAATTCTACTGCTTCTTGTTCTTCTTATTTCGTTATATACACTTCGTTTCTCCAAATTTAATTTGCTTTAAATGGCCTGGTATTGTTCGGTGGTGGTTTGTTTGGCTCAAATAACGCCTCCTCTCCTCTCATGTCTGAATGTCGTCTACATTTATTTCCATCCTGTGTGGTTGTTTCGGTGTTACAAGTTTTCAAAGCATCTTCCCGAATGGCATTTCGAGATGTCAAGAAATTCCCATTGTTGAAGTCTTTGGGTAGAAATTTAAGCAAACGCTTAAAGAGATTAAAAAGCTACTGTTTAGTGAAGAGCATAACCACGTAAGAATAATCGGTTTATACGGAATGGGCGGAGTTGGAAAAACCACTCTTCTGATATAACTCAACAATGAATTTGTTAAGATAAGCCATGGATTTGACTTAGTAATTAGAGTGTTGGTTTCTAAGGATTTGGACTTGAAAAATATTCAATACCAAATTGGGGATAAACTGAGTTTATCATGGCCAGAAGCAACAGAGCTAACGATATATTCAACGTGTTAAACAACAAGAAATTTGAATTGTTGTTAGATGATATTTGGAAGAGAGTAAATTTACTAGAAATTGGAATTCCAAATGTTATAAATACCACAAACGAAAAAACAACAAAGTCAAGGATTGTTTTTACTACAAGGCTTGAATCTGTATGTGGGTCTATGGGAGCAAGACCAATCAAACTAGAATGTCTATACGAGGGCGAAGCTTGGCACTTATTTCATCAAATGGTCTTTGGAGCCTACGATCCTTGCAGCAGCAGGAGGAGCAGCACGACACATGATGAATCAGGTAATTAACCAAGGAATGAATGTTTCATTTTAGGGTTTTCAATGGATATATTTTGTAAAAAGGTCGTATGTTTAATACTTAATTAGGATCTGGATCATGAAATATGCACTTGATGCACTAGCGTCGTAGACTAATCGAAGACCGTTAGAAAAAATATTAACTGAATTTATTATTCTGCAGAACACCTTGACCTCAAGTTGACTTGCTTGACTATTTAAATATTGTCAAAAGCTACGTCTTTTTCATCCTTTTCCATCTTCTTCCCTCTACTTGTTTTTTATTTTTCTGTTTATCTCAAAATCTCTTCCAAGCACAGTTTAGAGAAAAGATTAACGGTAGATAGTTACAGTCCATTGTTGTTGCTACTACTACAACTTTTTTAAAGCTTTTTAAATGGGTTAGGATACGATGTGATTTAATATTTTTACAAAAGCATTTTAATAAAAAAAAATAAAGCATTCAAAATTAGTCTATGATCCTAATATATCTAGTATATATTCCACGATCCAAATCTTAATAAAGTATTAAATATGTCACCCTATTACAAAATATCTCTTTCCATCGGAAATTGGAAACTAAAACTTAATAAGCCATTGAAAATCATGAAAAAATATTATCGGTCTTATAAAGAAACAATTGGTTATTGGACTTAAAATGATCACTTCTTGTATTTTGATTTCTTGTTTCATTTATTTTTTTAATTTCTTGATAACCGCCGAGATTTATATTAAAATGAAAAACACAAATATATGTTTCATCATAAAAAAAAAAACAAACATTTGGATCTTAAAAAATAGTAAGAAAAACAATGCTTATAGATGGAGGGCATGATTCTTAAGCTTCCTCTTGGGTGCGAAAATCTCAGGGACTGAGTAAGATCCAGTTATACGTGGTCTTGCTAAAGATATTGCGAAAGAATGTCTCGGTTTACCTCTAGCTCTTCTCGCTATTGGTCGGTCCATGGCTAGCAAAAAGAAACTTAAACAGTGGAAGTTTGCACTCAGTACTCTACGTGAATCTGCCAGGAGATTTTCAGGTATTGTTTGTCAAGAATATTCTATTAATCATTAATCCTCCTAGTTAGTTTCATTATCAGCCATGCTTTTATCTTCTGATTGTATTAGACTAACCATTATAGTACCTTGGTTCAAGATTCACCTTATCAAAACCCTGGCGTATTCCTCCAATTCAATCTAGTTCAAGGGTTTGTTTAAATGTGATCTTGAATCAAATTTGATGTGCCAAATTAAATTTTACTATTTACGTCCAACTATTGGAAGCATCAATTCCGCACCATCAGATTTGATTTTATGAGTCAAAATCTCATGTTCGTCAATTTGAGTCCAACCATTAGGAGCATCAATCCTAAACCAGTAGATTTTTCTTTATAAGTTAACGGCTCATCTATTTTTGCCAAATCATTAAGCGCAATGTGGCAAACCATTAGGCAAATTTAACTTAAATCTTAAATCACCATAGTGAACAATAATTGATTCAATCTGATATGGCACTCAAATTAAATCTTCAATTGAAGGTGGCATAGTGGTTAGAATTATATATAAGACTGTGGTGATAAAGATTTTGTTGTTAATCTTCAGATATGGAGGATGAAGTATTGCGTATTTTGAAGTTCAGCTATGATAACTTAGAAAATAGTAAATTGAAGTCATGTTTCTTATACTGCTCGTTATACCCAGAAGACTATCCAATTAAGATAGAAGAATTAATTGATATTTGGATTGGAGAAGGTTTCTTAGATGAAGTTCCTGATATAGAGAAAGCTCGCCTTGAAGGACATGATGTAATCGAATGTTTTAAAAGTGGATGTTTGCTCGAAAGCTGTGTAATTGAGGAATTTGGGGCGAAGGAATATGGGGTAAAAATGTATGATGTTATTCGTGAGTTAGCAATTTGGGTAGCCTCCTCATAACTTGGAGAGATCAATCTGAAGGATTCTATTAAAGAACAATTTAACCTCGATAAATTGGAGTTTTCCGAGCGGATATCTCTAATAGGATCCAAGGCTGTGTTAAAACTAATTGAGCGCCAAAATGCGTAAATCTTTCCACTTTACTGCTTTGAGGAAGTAAGATACAAACTTTATCTGATGAATTTTTCCAATATATACCCAGGATTAAAGTTTTAAGCATGACCCATCATAATCTGGAAATCAACAAACTCCCCACAAGTGTGTCTTCGTTGTCTGGGTTACGTTATCTCAACTTATCAAGGACGACATTTAGTTCTGATGCTCTGAAACCAGGTATATTTGATTTGCTTGTATGCTTGAAAATGCTGAACTTATATTTTTCGAACCTAACTGGAAAGATGAAGGTGGGACAAGTCTCCATGAACTAGAAAGGTTATAAAATTTGAAGTCTCTCGGAATCACTGTAGAAACCGGTTTTTCCCTAAAAAAGTTGGTAACTAGTGTCAAACTGCAATTGTGCACAAAAAAGTTATTGATTTATTTCGGTAGAGACATAACATCCATCTCATCATCACCATCCTCACCACTCTCTCCAACATCAGTTAGTCTTGCTGGCATGGCTAATTTAAAGTTACTTCATATTCGATTGTGTGGTGAGTTGGAAGAATTGAGAATCCCAAGTACAAGTAGGGTTTGTGCAGATGATAAAGCTACTTTGTGTACGTATATGGAGGTATTACACGTTCAACTTGTGCTAGAGTTGAATATAGTGTGTGATATGCTTCAACAGTCGTTATGCTTGGTAAACCTTAAACATGTAAGAATCATGGGTTGTCACAAGTTGAAGGACGTATCATGGCTGATCTATGCTCAGAATCTTGAGACACTCTATTTGGGTTGTCAAAGTAGATTAGAAGAAATAATATCCGACAGGTTTCCAGGGCTAACCGATTACAATATTACCTTTCCAAGACTACAAACTTTGAAACTGGAGGAGTTAAAAAATCTACAGAGGATAAGTAATCATAATGTGAAATTCACTGTATTAAAGGATATTAGAGTGATGGATTGTCCGGGATTGAAGAAGCTACCGTTTGATTCCGAAACGTTAAGAAGGATTGAAGGAGAAAATGAATGATGGGAAAGCCTATAATAGGAAGATGAAACTACCGAATCTAATTTTGCTCCTTATTTTACTAGACTCGGTGCTAAATTTTTTACATATTGATCAAGCTTATGTGTTTTTTTTTCTTTTTCCAATCCGTAAGGGTGCTTAGAATATTTGGTCGATCAAAGGAAACCTTCTACAAGATGAGTTAATTGTTCACTGTGACCAATGCTTTAAGTAATAATATTAATATATTTTTATGAATGTAATTTTTCATCGGTGCTAATAAATTGTTGATAAATAATAAATATATATATATATATATATATATATATATATATATATATATTATGAAATAACATTTGGTGGATTCACATCACATTATACCATCATCATTTTTCATCTCCTCTTCACCTCTTCATTTCCCCCACTACTTTATAACCATCACCACTAGTAGTAATGGTGTATGCCTCTTAATTCCATTGTAAATGCTCATCTTCTTCTCCCTATAAATAGAGAGCATTCTTTTTGTAATGTGACATCCCATTGAGAATTCTTCTTCTTAGTATTCTTCTTCTTCTTCTTTATTTTTCTACTTTCTTTAATTTACAATACGTTATCAGCATGCTCTGATCACTGAAAATTTTTATTATGATTGATTTTTTTTCTTTTGTTTTTCAAAACATAATCAATTTTTTTCTATTATTTTTATAAAAACTAAACCCTAATTATTATTTTTCTAATTAGGTTTATATTCTATTTATTTTTACATTTAAATTCATATGAGCCAACTTTTTAGTTTGTCTCATAAATCATAATATGTATATGAAAATATTTTTAATTTCTTTTAATCGACACCGAAGTGACCGAACATACAATCATCTCCCATGTCCAAGAACGGTTTGGATTTTTTTTCCAATACTGTAACGAATTGTTGCTTGTCATTTTGTTTATATGCCTCTGTATCATAGATATGTCCATTTAGTGCTATCAAATGTTTATTTTACTAGTTAGTGGTTTGGTGTGACTCCATTTATAAGTTTGGCTTGTTTTTGTTGAAGGAAACATTTGATTCATATTCCACTATTAACACTTTTTCTGTTCTTGTGTAGATTTGCGCTTAATTGGATTAAAACAAAATTATTAATCTCAAACGGTATATGCACAAGAAGAAGCATGAGACATCAGTAACTCATTATTATACAGTAAAGTTCTATAGTTTATCTTTACTTCTTATATATATTTTTTGAAAATCACTTGATCATATACATATTGTATTTCCTTGAAATAGATTTGATATATCTTTACAACATCAATTTTCATTTTATTTTAATTGGTGCAATTGGAATCCATTGATTAATCCTATAAAGGTATGATCAATATTTTTGGAATATGGGTGATCAAAAAAAAATTCTGAATAAATTGATTTTCCTTTCTTCTATAATTCTTTTTTATAGAGAAAAAAAAAAAAAATCATCAAAAGATGGTTCGCAGTTTCTATTCGTCTAATGAAACTGTAATCACCAAAAAATTGGTATTGTCTCAATTTAATTATCTTTACGGTATTTAATCACGTGCATGGATTTACCCTCATGGTATTGTCTCAATTGGAATCCTTGTTCCTTAAACAAGGATCATGTGATTTACCCCTATGGTTTCCATTTTTGGAAGAAACCATCCGCCAACCATAAAGTGGATTTCTCTGTGGGACGACCAAAATAACAAAAAAAAATTCGTCAATTTGATTGTAATAAATCGTATAAAACCAATTGGTGATTTCTCCATCGTTTGTATAAGATGAGAGATAAAATAGATTGACATTTTTTTTCTATTTATCAATAAAGTGTGATTATTTTTTGTCGATTCTAAAAGAATGGCATGAGTTATAGGTTTACAAGAAACTTATACCATCAAATATGGTTTTATCTAATAATAAACCAATGTCTATTCCTTACAAGAAATCATTCATCAACCACAAATTGGATTTTTTTTTCCGTAAAAAGAGAATAACGATAATAGCTTTGTAAATATCAGTAAAACGAGAAATTGTTTTATTTTTGAGGGATACTTTTTAAATCGTTTCACTTGTAGTTGGAACATGTCAGGGCACTAAAGATCATAGGTTGCGCACCCGGCTTGTTAGCCAATATTATTAGTCCTTGTAGTGACTATATTGATCTTGATATAATTTCTTTTGATAAAGAATATGTCCATCATTTCATTCTAAATCATTATCTTGTTGACCCTATAGAACATTTTAATTAAATGCCCAAACTTTAACCTTTTCCGTCTGTTTTATTGAAAAAACGGCTAACTGTCGTTAGTGTATACGTGGCATTAATTGAGCCATACCAAAAAACGTTGATGCCCTTGAATACTTTGACTAGGATCGAGTTGGAACAATGAGTCAGTGTAAACTCAACTCGTGAATCAGAGCATGTCAGTGAGCTAAATCAAAACCCAAATATCATTGTTCATCTTTTTTTTCTCCCATTTTTATTAATAGCCATCTCTTTAACCTCTCAAATCGAACCCAATTCCAGTCCATGTCGTATAACACCAACAACCCACACAAATCAACATCCATCTATCACATGTTTGAACAGACAACACATACTCCTTATTTTCACGAACAGAAACCCCATATAGACACAATTCAGCCTTGCTAGTTTCCTTCCCAATCGAGAAATGTCATCTAAAAAAATTTTGGACCAACACATGAACACTAATTTTGTTGATGCCAATTATCTCCCAATCGAGTACTAAGAGTTCATATTCCAAATCATCCATACCCATCATCAGATCTACCAGTCAAGTTCTCTTATTTTTCACAAACATCCCAATTTCAATCACATCAATAAATCCCCAAACTCCGTTGTTGTAGATGTTGTACCACATATTTGCAAACTTGACAATCAGGTACATAATTTACCTAACGAATTTGAGGGCTAACAAAAACCATTTAGGGGCAACTTTTTTAAAGCAATCCAATGGGAGAAGCTAAGGGGTGACCAAAGGGTATGTAAAAATACTAAAATATCCTTTTATTTATCAAATAATTACCACAAAACCGTCCACTAATAAAAGTTTGAAATCCTAAACCTAACATCTAAGATGTTATAATCGGTAGTTTCGTGTTTGTGTTAACTACCGATTATTGTGTTATTCTTCATTGTTCATGAACTCGGTAGTTATGTTTAGTCATAAACTACCGATTAATTAACTTGACAAAAATTTAGTGGTAATTGGTAGTTTCGTATACGGTTAAACTTCCGACTATGCTAGTTAGTTATACTTAAAAACATCGAACACAATCGGTAGTTATTTGTACACCTAAACTACCGATTATTCTACTGGATCCAAAATGACACATAATCGGTAGTTAATCTTTTATGTAACTACCGATTGTAGTGTGTCCATATCTTCAATCGGTTGATAATGTAGAGCCCGTGCTACCGATTATGCATAATCGGTAGTTTAGTTGATTTTTTAACTACCGATTATAAACAATT
>JAJJMC010023094.1:2243107-2274682 GCA_023531435.1 Papaver californicum
CTTATTAAATTGCATAGATTTGAAATAGAAAAACGGTTTTCATTCAGGAGTGGTGTTTTTGTTTGATGGGTCATGCTGGGTTGACAACCTCTGATGTCCCATGCTTGTGATTTACCTCTGCTTGTTTACATAAAATCATATTTTGGCAATATTTGAGCTTAACTTATTTAAAAAGAATTACATGATTAATCACATAATTTGTTGGAAATAACTGAGTCCTGATTCCTGGTTTTCTCCATCTTTAATAAAATCATCTCTAGTTTATTTTGCTTTGTTTTATTTAATTAGATTAAGTCTATTATTTTCTAAAATCATTATCTTCACAAGTCTAGTATTAGGTTGGATATACTGATAAGAACCATGCGCTTGGATACAATTTGATCCAATCATGTTGTCAATATATTTATTGTTTTATTTTCAATAAATCGATCGCTGGGACCCTTGTGTATACCAGTTGAATCGATATTAGTATTAGGTTTAAGACCATGACCTCGGATTTTCGGTATTCGGCCTACCAATCGGCTTTCCTTTTATTGGTTCATGAACAACCTGTTGATAGGGGTGAATGGCTTCCTCTAAATAGTGCACCAAAATTTGCTTTTGTGCCCCATTTGACCTAGAGTAACGCTCGCGTAGTCGTGCAAATAGTTCCGCCTCCACGAACGACACACCATCCACCTCCGGGGTTGTTGGAGTGAAATTTAATTGCTTCCAAAAGGGATGAATATCATTAATGTCAATCACTTCTTTGTACCTTCCAGGCATGTGACGACATGGGAGTCCAATACCTACCATCGTCTTGCAGTTGCAAACCGTAGTCTCATCATCGTGATCTCTGTACAACTCCAGAAGATCTTTATGTTTTAAATGTGCCAACGGGAATTTATGCCGACTTTTTTCCATTGAACCATGAATCTTAGTGAGGTCACGTTCGGAGAACTCATGGATTGCTTCTTGGACCGACACGACCCCATTTTGGCTTCCGACTAATATCTTCTTTAATCGGCCTTGGGACCCCTCTGCAATGCTTGTTGCCTCGTTCTTGAAGTGCTGATATTCATATGTCCATGCATACACAAACTTATCCTTATGCGGTCCCAACCATTGTGATTGCAATACTTAACTGCTTTGGGGTAGTCCTTGGCCCATTCATCCTCAAACTTCTTCAAGTTGTATTCATAATCTTCCTCCGTCATCGACCAAACTATCTTATCCCATGCTTTTTGAAATAAAGACCACTTCATTCCATCCTCGGCCCACTTTTCTTCGGCCAAACTTTTCTCTTCTTTTTGTTCTTCGACGGTTAGTTTACTAATACGTTCATCCTCTTCCTTTGACCTCTTGGTACCTATGTTTCATTTTTTAGCTTGGATATGATGTCTGCAATTGACTTTGATGTTGCATTGAATGTGCCACGTACAAAGCAAATTATGGGCTTCTGGAAACACTACCTTTATTGCATTCATCAAGCATGTATCGTTATCCATTACAATAACCCTTGGAAAATTATCGCCATTATAGATCGACCTCAACGTTTGCAACATCCAAATGAAAATCACATCGTTCTCAACATCCATTAAACCCCAAGCCACAATAAATGTGCATTTGTCCGAAGTGTGGCAAGCGATTTTCAACAACGGCATATTGTACTTGTTTGTCTTGTAAGTAGCATCTATCAACAAAATTTGATGAAAGCATTGAGCCAATTGGATCATCTCCGGATGTGCCAAGAAAATACGAATCACCCTACCATCCCTTTCTTCTTTCCTCAACGTGTAATTGTATTTCTCGGCTAACCACTCAGATTGTTGCATAACCATTCGACCGTCCCATTCCGTCCTTTTGATCTGTGCTAGTGCCGAATAAATTGTAGACAACGAGGACAAGTTGTTGGGGTCGTCCGCCTTTATCTTAGAAAGGATTGAACTTGCTTTCATTACGGTCCTCATAGACTTCACCGTCTTCATTTCTTGTGGTTTTAACTTGGAAATCATTACGTGTCCAACAAGATTTTCCGGATCTTCGTGGTTATGACGACCATTAGCAACTCTATACATTTTCCATACTTTTCCTTTCTTACCTTCGGGCTTAAGGAAGATAATCTTAAATGGGCATCCAATCTTCTTTGAATTACCTCGGTATATCCTATCCGTCTTCTTTACGTATTTATAATTCTTTCCCATATGACTCTTTCGCTCGCCACCTCTCTCACAAATCATTTCAAATCGATCAACTTTCACGCAATTTTTCTGAACTACAACGCACATCTTCTCTTTATCCTTGTTGAGAAGCCATTCCTTTGCCTCCGCCTTATTTTCAAATGTCTTATTGCGCATTAAACAAAACAAATATCATAAGCCTAACCATGTAACATACATTCTAAGAACAAGTTAAGAGTGGGTATGTAGCGTACCAAATTATTTGCATTTATGCTCTGGTTGATTGAATCAAAATCTAGCGTTTTTAAAAAAATCCTGCAAAATTATCTTACATTTCTTCTAATTTTTCTTCCCACCAAACCAAAATGAAAAAGTTGAATTGATTTGATTAAGTTTAAGATTATTTTCTTAATCATGATTAGTTTAATCTATTACCTAATCAGTTTTACTAACTAATCAAGGATATTTTAACCATTATGAAAATAAGATGGATAAGGATTTTTAAATTTTACTTCAAATACCTCTATTTCGTCTTATTATGAAGCTATAAATATGGGAACCCCTAAATCACCGTTCTAAATCTAAGTTCAGTACTCTCCGTGCACAATTATTCTAAAAATTTGACTAAAAAGGGAAATCGGAAATGAGGGGACACGTGGATGGCTTGGCCCATCTCAGGTCAATGTCCAAAATATGATAAGCCATGTGTCAGTATTATTATTCCGACGGGCTGATTAATGAACCTAACCTGATATCCTCCAAATATAAAAAATCCAAAATTGCTCTTTTAAGTAAAGTCAAACAAGAAAAACAAAGACGTTAGGTTTAGATTTACGCGTCTTCAACAACTGAATATGCTACAAATCATCAACAGCTTTCAATTTTTGTTTTCAAGTTTGAAATCCTCGAAATTGTTGAAACGAAAACCTAATTTTGTATAAGAATCAAGAACCAGTTTCTACCCTTCACAATACATATTTCTCTTTCTCTTTCTCACATATTCAATGGCAACCAGACTCCCAGAAGAGATGATAATCAACATACTCTCATGCTTACCGGTGAAGTCTATCTTAAGATTCAGGTGTGTATGCAAGACTTGGCGGGAGTTATTCAAAAGCCCTGATTTTATTCGGATGCACCTTAATCGTTCTAATGAAAACAATCACTTCAATTTCATGCTGAGTGATGGCAAAAAAAAATGTACTCTGTTATAACGAGAGATCAAACGAGAACGATAAACAGATAAAGAACACAGGGATTTAACGTGGTTCACTAACTGTTACGTTAGCTACCTCCACGGCAGAGAAACCAGAGTTTTATTGCTGAGCAGAATACCAAAGATATTTTCTCTAGGTACAACGTATGCCTATATATAGGGCAAAGGAATAAACCCTAATTCGACTAGAAAGCGGAAAACAATCCCATACATTACCATGAATCATCTTTGGCGAATTGTGTGATAAAGCTATACAGATTCATCACCCATTGAAATCTGCTGAATCAAATGTTAGAATTTTGGCGTTTTGTGATGGTTTGTTTTGCTTAGAAAAAGGAGATTCCAAAACTTTGATCTGCCTTTGGAATCCATGTACGGGTGAATACAAGAAAATACCAGCACCACCAGTCGAATTTCCGGAACACAGAATCTCTTATGGATTTGGTTACGACTGCAACATCAAGGATTATAAGTTGGTGAGAATTGTGGACCTCGATAACTATGGTTCCGAGGTCCAGGTCTATACATTAGGGTCGAATGCATGGAGATCGGTTGCGAACATTCTTTATAACATTGCCTATCAAGAACCACATGGTATACTTGTTAATAGAACTTTACATTGGAGTGCACGCAAATCTTCCACGCAGATCCATTCAATTATTTCTTTTCATATTGAAAGTGAAAGTTTCGAGGAAGTACCGCTACCGCGAGTAGAAAATTTTGATGATAAACACCAGATTAGTTTGTGTGTTTCTGGAAGATGTCTTTGCATATTTACTCATCATCATAAGGTTCGTACTGATGTATGGGTGATGAAGCAATATGGGGTTAGACATTCTTGGGCTAAGCTTGTCAGCATAACTCAACAGAAAATTCTTGGCTCATTTTACTTGATGCCTGTACTATTAATCATGAATGGTGTGGTTCTATTAGATCAAAATTACCATTCTGGTCTACTTTCATATGACCCAAATCATGAAAATGATGTAATTCATTTTGACCTGCAAATGCTTAGGATTACACCTTATGTTGGCTGTTTAGTGTCACTTACTTCAGGTATGTATGTGGGTCAAGAAAAAAGAGAGGAAGAACAAAAGAAGATGCATAGGAGAATAAACAAGAGGCAGCATTTATGAAAAGCAAAGATATGGAAAGGAGGTAAAGCATTTATAAATTCCAGTGACATATATCACCTGTCATATTCAGTGTTTTGTATATCTATGAACAAACTCCTGATATTTTTACAAACTAAAAATGCAATCGAATGATGCTTTTATACTTTCCGAGCATAAATGACACCATGTTCTAATCGAAACAATGTCAGATATGTGATTATATGCAGATAAGAACAATGACTTGTAGGTGAGGATTTATCTTAGCTGCCTTTGCTAGCAAGTAGAATGAATGAAACGATATTTTATTTTCTGAAATTTTTTAAATCAGAAAATGCTTTTACAATGTGGGTGTCAGGAGTTAGGCTGCCTGTTGGTGGACTACACACATGGTTCCATTTTGAATGGTGGTGAAATTAATACTTGACACTTCATATGCAATTCGAGTTTGATTTATTAGCATTTATTATATGAGATGTTCCTCTTCCAATTACTTCCTCTGTATGAAATACTCCAATGAACCTTTAATTTGCCTTTTTAAGTATTAAAGAATTTGATCAATTTTTTGTTTTCACAAATCCGTCAACTGGAATGCAAACTCAAATTATCAAACTTCGGCATCTCCGTCAACCCAAAGAACATGCCATAGAATATTGGAAAAGAGGTTACCTTATAATTGCACATCCTCTAGGGCTAGAAGCGAGCTCGTGTCAATTTCTCGTGTATTATTTGCATCCACATTAGTCAAGAATGCAAGTTAGTACCAGCGCCTTCCATTAAATATATCCAATCTATATATGAGATGAGAATTATCAAGTATCATGAAACTGCATATACAAATATATATATATGGATTGGTCACGAGTTTGATATCAATGATTACAAGTTAGTTAGAATTGTGGACCATCGTTGCAAATGGCTCTGAAGTTAACGATACAATCCAATTTTAGAGATTGATTCAGCATTTCCCTTATCAGAGTTTTTTATTGTAAGCCACTTGTTATGCTTGTCAATGGAGCTCTACAGTGGACTGCATGAGGTTGAAGATTATCTATTAACTCCTATTAATTGTTTCATTCCAGGGTACTGGAGATGAGATGTTCAAAGTAATTCTGGAACCAGAACATTTGGATGCCCCTTTTAAATTTCGGGGGTCTTAGAGGGTTGCCTGTGCATAATTGCTTGGTTTCACGAGGTTAGAGATGTGTGGTGACGAGGGATATGGAGTAAGGAAATCTTGAACCAGCAAAAATGTTCTTCCATTTCCTCAGGCGCCTAATACATTGGTTCCGTAACGGTCTGATGAATCGGAATTACTAGTTTGACCCAAAAGCTGAAGATGGTATAATGGAAGCTTGCCGAGTAGGGTCGGATATAGTACCATATGTAAGGTATCTTTGTTTCACTAAATTCGGTTACTTGTGGTTATATGGATGTAGAATTAAATAAGGAATTTAAAGAACCAAAGAAGAAAAACACTAAAAGATGTTTCCAAAAACCTAAGTTGTTGGCAGGAGGTAAATTTTTGATTCTGCATTTAATGATATATGATTCTGCATTTTTATGCATATGGTATATGTTTTTGCATTATGGCATGCATCATACCTTACTAGGCAGAAGGCACCTATTGGTTTCCCTTGAAATAAATATGGAATGGAATTAATTGATGTTTCTAAACTTAACCAATATGGCATCATATTTTGATTATTAAGTAGTTTCTATCTAAGTGTATGTCTAAATTCATCTGTACAGGCAATCAATGTGAGTTATATGTGTTCGGTTGTGTGTTTTTTTTGTATTTACTTGTTCCTGTTTCTCGTTAAATCCTGCAGTTAACTTCGTTAGTAGTTGGTTACGAATTGAAAGAATCTAAGATAAAATCCTGAATTGAACAATTATTAGTACACGCCTTTAGAGTACCTGAAGACGAAAGTTCGGCGAGAAGTCACTGAATTTCAAAGATCAAAGTTGAAATTTCCAACTCCACCGGATAGAAAACTAGTGTTATTTTAGCTTTAAAGAAAACATTGTAAGAGATTTACAGGTTGAGAAGTCATCTACATTAGCCGTAATAACTAGTGGACCTAAGAAAAGTTAAGCCGGACTAAACCAATCATTTTAGTTGGCGCATGGAGAACAGATTCGCTGCGTCTAGGTTATGATATCTAGGACAGTTTCCATATAAAAAAGCCGTCTGTTGACACCCACACAAGTAATGAGGAAAAGATAGGCATCAATTATTTGCCAGTTTGTGCATTTATGTAATAGGTCTAGAGCATTCCCTAAGTTCAAGGAGTCAAAACCTTATATTCTCTACATTTCTTACCAGTTCTAATCTTTTTTCATACCAAACCCTACTACAATTTTTTCTGTTTCTTATTCTAGAAAAAGTTGTAGCAGCAATGTCAAGCTTACCAGTAGACATCATCACCAACATTCTTTCAAGGTTAGAAGTAAAGTCCATCTTAAGATTCAGGTGTGTTTGCAAACCATGTGATAAGTTGCTCAGAACCCCTCAGTTTGTTAAAATGCACCTTAGTCGTTCCCTTGAAAATGAGGATGTCAGTTTCATTGTTAGATCAAATGCTGAACATATGTACTCTATCGATTATCGGAAAAAGTCTTCATATACATTTTCAGATGATGATGTTGTAGAAATTGACCCCCTCAAATCTTTAAGTCATTTTCGTTATGCTGCTGTTGAGGCTTCTTGTAATGGCTTGCTTTTCTTAGAGATTTCTTCTGGTGATTCTCTTTTCAACGGGCTTTGGAACCCATCAACTAGTGAATACAAGAAACTGCCAACGGAGACGGTAGAGTTCACATGTCCTTTATTATCTTAGATACCAATCCTCCATTCAATCACATATGGATTTGTTTATGATTGCAACACTGAGGATTACAAGGTGGTCAAAGTCATGGACCTTGGTCCTCATGGTTCTGAGATTAGTGTCTATACTCTAAAATCAAATTCATGGAGGTGGGTTCAACACATGCCTTAAGGATTTTTTGTTGGACGACGACCTGGTGTGTTTGTTAATGGAGATCTGCATTGGATAGCAACTCATGTTAATGAGTTACAGGGTCTGAATCTATTTTTTCTTTTGATATTAGGGATGAGGGAATCCAAGAAGTGTTGAAACCTGTAGGAAGTTTGGTATACGTGTTGACCGAATGACTGGTCACTCGTATATAGGTCCACGTGTAAAGGATAATAGTCTCACATTGCTAATATCCCCATAATAAACTTAAAATATACTACCTCCGTTTCAGGAAAAGAGTTATTATTACTTTTTTAAATTGGCCTATTTTTAGGCTAAAATGGAAAAATGATAGTAACACTTTTTCATAAACGGAGGGAGTAATATAGAAGGGCCACTTGACTCACTGTCGATTGGTTTTGAGTTGGATGCCCGTAAACTTTAACATGGTATCAGAGTCAGACCCGTACGAGAATAAACCCAACGGCTACTGGTACATCTAATGGTCCACGTGTTAGAGGCCCACAGAGAGTGCCCTATACGTGAGGGGACGTGTAAAGGATAATAGTCTCACATTGCTAATATCTCCATAATAAACTTAAAATATAATATAGAAGGACCATTCCACTCATTGCCAATTGGTTTTGGGTTTATTGGGGATGCCTTTGCTTAGTTTGCCAACAGCTTATGACTCGTAGTGATGTTTGGGTGCTGAAAGATCACGGGGTGACTAATTCTTGGACGAAACTTTCAGCATAAACCAACAAACAGCTATTGATGGATGCGGTATTTTGAATCCGATATTTGCTTTCGAGAGCGGTGAGATTCTTTTCGAGAGTACGAAGGCTTTTAATCTATTTGTTTATGACCCAGAGCATGGAAGTTTCACAATTCTAAAGGTTCATGGTACTCCAATGTGCTCACATTATACGACAATTAATGTGAGGAGCATAGTTTCACTTGATTCGGATACTTATGTGGGTCAAGAAGAACCAGAAGAAACAACATGACAGAAGAAGGTTGTTCTGGATATGTTATGATCTTTTCTTTAATGAGTATCGCATACCATATGGAGCTTACATTAGTTCTTGTTATCTCTCAGGAACTTTTGTTGGTCGAGACTCTAAAGTTGTTCAATAGGATGCAATTTTGCAAAACTTCATCTGTCATTTTCATAGTTCCGTCCGATCTTAATTCGAGAGCTGTTTTATTTGTTTTAGAGATAGTTGTACTGTGTTCCTTTCTGTATGCGTACACTTTTTCATGTTCTTAATTAGGTACATTAATAACTGGGCATATGATATAATAATGCAGATTCATTAAGTTTTAAGTGATGGGGAATTGTTTTTTCTCCTATTAGGTGCTGGATACTTGGCTCTGCTTTATAAGTTTGAAACAGGTTATTGTAATATACACTTATCTGCCGCATACTTATTTAGTTATTTACTTGTTTTCAACGGTTTTAAGTATACGAATGGTGCTGGTAAAGCTAATCCTTGCAGCAACTCTTCGTTATTATTTGACGAGCAAGATCCAAATTTAATGACACTCTGACAGTTCTCCGTCATGTTTGTGACCTTGACACCACTTTTCTTCTGTTCACTGCTGCTATTGGTTTCACTATTTAACATGTTAGTTTTCAAATTTGGCTCCAATTCTTCTGTTCATTTGAGTAAATGTAGCTAGTTTGTTGAATAGTGCACTATGATTCCCTAATAGGGAAACTCGTAATCAGGTGTCATACTTGATTTGCCTTTTGAGTCAATATTTGAAGGTTATTAGCCCTACAGGGCGGTCATATTGCGGTTCCTTCAGCCTTCCCTACCTGTGTCCAGAGAGGGAGAATGTTGGATTTTGAAATTGGCAGAAACGATTTGAGAACCATGAAGAAAAACTGCAAGCATCAGGTTGCAATCAAAAGTCTAGATTATCTTACAGGTTTAATAGGATCCGTAAAGTAATTGTTGATCAGTGACAACTGGGTCATGGGTAAGATGTAGGTCTTTAGTAAAAGATAGATTCTGCAGCTTTACTCAAATGACATAGGACAGTGAAAGGAAAATACGTCTTAATCGCTAAAAAGACTACCGAGGGACTTGAACATGATTCCCAAGAAACAGAAATGTGGAACTAAATAAGCAAACTCAGAATCAGATCACTCGTATTCGGTCACAATTTATCTACCCTTATTGAGCGCAAATTAAGGCAGCACTGTAGCCCCAATTTCTTGGTTATTGATGGTCTGTAATAAGGTGAGATTACACGTTAAAGAAAATAAAGGTAAACAGTGGAATTTCAACCTCCCATTACAATTTACAAACTTATTATTGTCAAAAAAATTTGATGTTTTGGGCACCTAGTGGTTGAAGATAAACAAACGTGGAAGTGTAATTAACTAGTAATACATTGTTGATCTACTAAAATAAAGAGTATACTACCGTTATTTCTAGTAACTCTATAGAACAACAAAAATCAGTCAACTTATTCATATATGGAAGAATAGAGTAGGCGTCAGGAACGAAGAATCCACTTTGATTAGGTCTCCATCGTGCTTGTGACCTAGACACCACTTTTTTCCTGCTCATCACCCACTGATGCTGCATTCTCCTCGATCGTCTGCATAACTGGCTCGGGTTCCTTTTTTAACTCTGTCTCGAACTCTTTTGCAGCCTAAAACAACAGTTAACATTCAAAAATATTAATAGACCAAATATCTTGCAGGTCAAATGGCCTGAGCCGTACACCTGTCACAAAATATTTCTATGATTTTTTATTAGGAGTAGAAAGTACAAGCGCTATAAAATGGATAAACATGTATAATTTCAATTTGGAGTAGGAGGAAGAAAATAAAACTAAACAATTTTATATGCATTTAGATTGTGCTTAAAGACTACTTTGACAGAACCTATACGTTAGAGTCAATTCTGGTCTCTGAGTGAACATTATGAAATACTATGATCATGCAAGATTCAAGAACCAAGAACCACAAACAACAATTTTTGGAGGACTCAGTTGGTTAACGAATGCAGAACACTGAGGGAAACTGCCATATCCAAATATAGTTGCGTACAGAAGCAATGCCTACCAAATTTAGTTGCCTAGATAACATTACTGCAAATTTCTACATATGGTTATGGCTGTGACTTTCAGGGACCAACTACATAACCCAACTCACAGAAGGTTGGCCCGATTACTGTATAAGAAAACATGTCTAGGAAAGAAGCCGGATATCCATAAGGTTCAGCCAACCTAAACTCTAGTTATCATATCATATCTTAGAAGCTCTTTATAGTAAAACTCAGATGACTTATTCAGGAGGCATTAAGTCAAACCAAAAATACATCCTCCCTATGTAATTCAAAAAGCAACCACTTGTGGCACAGGCGTACATGGAAAAGGCATAAGAAGTCACAAAAACTACAATAGGAAAATGTACTATAAGTGTAACAGTATAGTAGCATTTTTATGGCAGCCATAGAATTTCATTCTTGAACTAACTAGCAAGCCAACCATCTTTTGCATGGGGTGTAACTGATGAGTGAAATGCATTCCCAGTAGAGTTCTAAGGATTCCACGGTACAATTTTGGTACAAAAGCAAACTCTATGACAGTGCTTGGGCCATGAAAAATTTTAAGCGACATTGATGTAAAAAATGCCTTCAAATTGTTAGGAGTAATGTTGGATCTTGATAGTAATTTAAATCACGCCTTTAAAATAGAAGGTTAGAAGGCAGTGAAATTTCACACCAACCACCAGCAACCTAACTTTCGTCTAACTTCTTACTACTATATTAAATTTGAAATCCAAGTATTCCTCATAAAGTTAAGGGAATACTTTCAAACCATGTATATTATCACGGTAAACCTAGCACACTATAATGTCATACATATTTTAGACTCGTATATTAAGTATATTCACGAATCTAATTGAGTTTGGTCTTTTTCATGGTATATCCTGTCAACTAAACAACAGTTACTAATAGGTACTAAATAGACATTAATCACCGAATCTATGAATTCACTGCTCTAGGGTCTACACAAAAACACAAATTTGAGAAGTCCGATGTTAAAAACAAAATTATGGCCTTCACAACGCCGAAACAACTAACATCTAAGTTACAGCAAAATTTAGTTGCATAAAAGTGAACAGCCACAAAGTCCAACCTAAAGTCAAAGATAGTCAAAGGTTAATACAATCAAGAAACAGTATATCTAGACCTTCCGCTGCTCAATTCTCATGCAATAATACCAAAATTATTCGTTGGAAGGAACCAAAACCCCTATGCTGAATATACTGAAACTTAAAAATTTATAAAAATGGATGAAGTTAAGTTATAAACTAACCTGTTGAAAGCTTTTAAAAGTTTGTCCAAAACTCCTACCAATCTCAGGTAATTTCTTAGGTCCGAAGAGTAAAGTAGCAACACCAGCAATAACAACAATTTCTGGTACACCAAGACCAAACATAGATTTACAATTGAATCCTTTACTAGTTCTGTTTAGAACCAAGCAATTCTTCTTCTTATTCATGAAATTACTTCTCCCACCATTATTAAAAACCAGAGATTCTGAAGATGATAATATTGAAGTAGACGATGAAGAAGTAATTAGAATTGATTTTAGTGAGAGAGTGGTTGAGATCTCCATTGCTGCTCAGCTTCTCTCTCAGAATTCTGAATGCAGGGATAAAATCACGAGATTTTCATTCTATTTTATTGTTATATACTCAATCAATTGCTCCCTTATTTGTTGTGGATATTATATATGAACTCCTCTATTATCAAACATTGACCGTCAAGGGCAAATGGATCTTTATACTTCTTTAGGGCTGTCCACGGATAAAAATCCGTCGGATTTTAACAAATCCGATAAGGTTAAGGTTAAGGGTTATCGGAATTCCGAAATCCGATAAAATTCGACGGATTCTAAAAAAACCAATCCGATAAGGTTAAGGTTAACTTATTGGAAATTCGGATTTTTCCGATAAAATCCGAATTCTGGGTTAAAAAAAAAAAAAAAAACAAAGTTAAAATGACTTCTTCTGACTTCATACACATTCAAAATGTTCTAAAACAGAGTTCAGTTCAGTCTCTCAGTCTCACACATGAAGAGAAAATACAAAGACAACCCATAAAGTCACAAATAAATAACATGCAGCAAAAGAAATAAAGGCAATGGCAGACTGCTAGTGCTCTTGCTTGGCTGCTTGCATGTTGTTGCATCAACTTCAGTCTTCAATTTCCATATCTGCATTAGTACACAAATATTCAAAATCAATCAGAAATCAGAAGAAATACAATTGAAACTATGAAAAATTGAGGATAAAGCAAAGGAAAAAAAATTTAACCTGGATCAAAGAAGTCTGGCAACCAATCACTTAGACAAAGCAATGCTTGGACTAATTCTGGATCTAATGAAGTTCTATGTGTTGTAAGAACCCTACCACCATCACTAAACATGGATTCTGATGCCACACTAGTCACTGGAACAGCCAAAACATCTCTTGCGATCTTTGCGAGAGTTGGGTACTTAGGAGCATTTAGAATCTACCAACTCAATATATCAAAGTTAAACTCATCTTGGGGTGACAAAGATGGAAGAATTGGTTCTTCTAAGTACTTCTCCAACTCATACTTCTGAACACCATCTTCATCATTTTCCATCATAAACTCAGCATAATCTGGGTTAGTTGTACTTGTACGTGAGCTGCTTACGTCCATGGTAGAGGAGGTGTATATTGACAGCCCTATACTTCTTTCATCAATATTGTTTATGTAAGTGTAATTTCGTCATTTCATATTTTACACTTCGCAAGGATAAGTTCAAATTTGTTTTCGAAATTATGAGACAGGGCTTCACTAACGTGCGCCCTTGTGTACAGTCGGGGAGGTATGCAATTAAGTAGTCACGTCACGTCACGTGTTTGTTGTCGAAAAGAACCGTCAACTCCACTAGTGCATCTCTATGCGTGCAAGACGTGCGCGAAAACGAAAATGAAAATATTTGGGTCAGCAGAAGACTCGAAGGAAAACCTATTTAGCTATAGGTTTTTTTTTTTTAAGTCCATCGTGTACACAGAGCCATACGGTAGAGGAGGGGCCACTCTTCATTGAATTCAGTCAATAACTTGTTTCCCAAGGTATAAACCTCTAAATCGACTTAAACCATAACTCCTACTAAACAAACTCTAAACTTATCAAAAATCTATAAATTTGTTTTCTAATGTATAAACACCAAACCCACTTAAACTTTAATTTTCGTTTTTGGAGCACAAGAATTAGGGTTTGAATCGATTTAGGTTTTTTTATCCTTTCTTGACTAGCAAGTTAGGTTTTTCCCCAAGTCTATAAAAGAATCATTAATAAGAATTATTTTTTTAAACTTGTTCAAGTTTAATCGATTATTGTTTATAGTCGGGAAACCGAAGTTTAAATAATTATCGTTGTTTATAGTCGATATTCCTAGAAATATTTGAAGTCAGAACAATTTTTTTTTTTTTCTTTAGCTTCTGATCTGCATCATTGTGTTACAAAATTAAGGAGTTTACCCCTACAACAAAAGAGAAAAAAACGAAAAAGAAAATAAAGAGAAGAAGATCAATTTTGGGATTTAGAGTGACGTGTAAACGCCTATAGTGAACCAAAAGTGATATTTAAGAGCCATATCAAGGTCGAAATCCATAGTTTTAATATCTTGCTTGTTTTGTTCCGATCCAGTAAATCCTCAATGGACATGCCTGTTTAAGAAATATCACCTACCCTATTAACTGGAGCCGTCCATTTCTGAAACCTACTTTCCGAAACTATAATTACTCCCCCTCGACCAAATCTTATCATTTTTGAGCGATCAAGATTTCACTGTATACATTACAACAGTCCCGAAGTATTTTAACAGGATAAACCAAAAATCATTTAATCATTCAAAAATAATCAGTATAAGTTTCTACAGTTAAACCCCTTCACTGACACAACTAAACTTTGGTTCTTATCTTTTGTGCGATACAAGAAATGGCGACTGCTCTGAAAACAACAAAATTGTTTCAACAACCTAAGAAATCTCACAAACAGTTTGTTTCACACTCAACTCAAAGATCTAATGTCTCTTTTAAATCATTCACAGTACCAATGGCTTCTATTAGTATTACCCCAACTGTTGGACTTTCTGAAACTTTCTCAAAATTGAAAAAACAGGGCAAAGTAAGCATTTTTAAGCCCTTTACTTGTTTGTAAATTTTCTGCCTTTCATTTTTATATTTAAGTTAAATTCTTCGTCTGGGTTTGTATTTTTTGAGCATCTCAAGTTCTTTTTGGTACAATTGGCTCATTTTTGATGATTTTTCTTCTTCTTATTGAACCGGTCTTATTTACAGTGGGCTTGGTTTTGCTTGATTACTGATATGTGTTAATTAGTACATCATCTTGAATTCATAACCACCTTTCTGACTACCTGACTACCGTCTTGTTTGTTTGAAGGTTGCGTTTATCCCTTATATAACTGCTGGTGACCCGGATTTGTCAACAACAGCGGAAGCATTGAAAGTGTTGGATTCATGTGGATCAGATATTATTGAATTGGGTGTACCATATTCTGATCCATTGGCAGATGGTCCAGTTATACAGGTTCGATTTAATCGTCCAATTACTTCTGCGAATCTTTATTGATTTGTAAAATCTAGTTTCTAATGTTTGTGCTAATGATTTATTTTTTTGTAGGCTGCAACTACACGTGCTTTAGCAAGAGGAACCAATTTGGATGCAATTCTTGACATGTTAAAAGAGGTATAATACTTACTAATCCTTCTTTCTTTGCCGCATGTAAGGATTCTAAATGTAGCAGTGGGTTTTAATGTTTAATACGAGTACTATAAACTTTTAGTTATGGGTGTGTATATAAATTACAAAGATACAGAGGCATACATGAGATTGTTTCTGGTCTCCATTTGGTGAACTGGCAAGAGTACATAAGAAAAACATCTGGTTCACAGTTCACTAAATTAAGATTGCTTCTCATAAATTGCTAATACATGGTGTTTATTTGCTGAATAACCAGGTGATCCCACAACTATCGTGTCCAGTTGCGTTGTTTACATACTACAACCCGATACTTAAGCGTGGCGTCAAAAACTTCATGGTTACTATCAAAGGTGTTGGAATACATGGTAATGTTATCTCTTACATATATGGAAACAATTAGTATTAGATTCTGAGAATGTGTTTTTTATCCTACTAGTTTAACATGTCTGCCTAATTGGTTTTATCGCATTATGTTGCCTTCTATATTATTGAGATTCTGCACCTATGTTTAATTTGATCCATGTGAAACGATTTCAAAACTTATATGTATCTTCCAGTTAACATCATACTGTATAAGTTTTCGGTTAAGCTTTCTCATATTCAGTCTTCATTCCAGGAATTGTGGTTCCAGATGTCCCTCTTGAAGAAACTGAGATTTTGAGGAAAGAAGCTAGGAAGAATAACATTGAGTTAGTAAGTTCGCACTTTTCATCCCATTTTTCTTCTGTATGGATGTCGGTATGCAACTTTCTAAGATACTAAACATCCTTTTAGGTCGACATACTCTTATTGAAAGAAGAGAGCATGCAATTTATATATTTGTATCTGATGCCATGCTTTGTAATGTTTTATTTTGAGTGCTCAATCAGAATAGCAGCTGCTAGTTAGTAGACTCTCCTATTTCATACAGCTGTAGGCTTTCACTTCCTGTTTTTTTCGAGCTACCTTAGTATAAAGCATATTTTTTCATAAAATTAAGAGGTAATAGTAGATTCTTGAACTCCTATTTTAGATACGAACACGATTATGTATTTATAGACCTCCAAAGTGGAAGCCTTACGTTTTTGTGTCCTACCTGTATATAAGACACATACCACTCACTCCTGAAAATTATTAACCATTTTTTTGTGACAACCATTACATGTCAAAAATCAAATGTATTAGTTCTATGATAGTCAGGTGGTCAATGGGTGTAGAAGCTCAGACCTCAGTGTCTCATACTGTAAAAGCGGGGAAAGGTTGTGTAGACAGCTTATATATACACTTTCTGTGCGTCATAGCTCGAATAAACAACTGGAAACTTTTTTGCTCGACAATTACAATTGAAACAGGAAAATTTACTTCCACCCTTTGCCGTATCAGGACAAGTGTGTAGTCAGCTTATATATACACTTTCTGTGCATCATAACTCGAATAAACAACTGGAAACTTTTTTGCTCGACAATTACAATTGAAACAGGAAAATCTACTTCCACCCTTTACCTATCAGGACAAGTATGTAGTTGAATTATTTGATTTCACTTAAGATATGTGCTCATTAGCTGATACTCATATGCTTAAATATCCTTCTTCGTTATTGAAGGTACTGCTCACAACGCCCACTACTCCAACAGAAAGAATGAAGCCAATTGTTGAAGCAGCAGAAGGATTTGTGTATCTTGTAAGTTCTGTTATACTGTAAACTGGCTATCAATTTTGTGATTAGTAAATCCTTTGACATGCTATAGTTCTGAATAATCTTTTGGCATCTCGAGCAATCATTTATGTATTTGATGTCTGGTTAACTAGTTCTTGTATCAGTACTGATATCAGATCTCTGTTTAGGTGAGCTCGATTGGGGTCACTGGTGCGCGTACATCTGTTAATGATCGAGTTCAATCTCTTCTTCAGGACATTAAGAAGGTTTGTTTCATGTATTATCGGGATAATCCAGTTCCTAGTTTCTTAAGTTCATGCAAATTGGTTCTCGGCCATATTTTCTATAAGGAAGTGCTTTATTGGTTTTTACCAATAAAGAGTTTAATAGCTACGAGAAAATGGTATGTTATAGCTACCTATAAAATGGTAGGCTAAGATGGTTCATTTATTGAAGATTCGGGTATTGCTTCTTTTGTTTTTTTATTAACTCATATATCATCATCACCCGTTTTGCCACTTATTATGGAAAATCATTCGAACTTTCTAAAACTGAGACTATAAATTGAAAAATGTGGTTCCTATCAGGACAAACTGCTGTTGGGAATTTGAGTTCTGGACCATCTAGATTGTGGTTCCGTTTTGTAAAAAATGATTTGATCAGTTTTTTTAATATGAGGGTTTCTTTGAAAAATGTTTTTTTGGAATGGGTAGTTGCATGTATAACCATTTCTCCCTAAATGCCTTTTATCTTCTCAAATTCTTCAACAGGCAACAGATAAACCAGTGGCTGTTGGATTTGGCATATCTAAACCAGAGCAGGTTCAACAGGTTGCAGGATGGGGAGCAGATGGTGTGATTGTTGGTAGTGCCATGGTAAAGTTGCTAGGTGAAGCAAAATCTGCTGAGGAAGGTTTGAAGGATCTAGAAGCCTACACGAAATCTCTGAAAGCTGCACTGCCCAAATAGTTTTATTTGATCATTGCAAAAGCATGCATCTCTTCTTTGCATGCTTCAACATTTAATGTATTACGATAAAGAACCAAGTGGCAATGTATTAGTCACACAGCATACTGCAGAAAATAATGTTTGGTTTTATATGGTAGCAAATTTATTCACATCTGATACCAGTCATTGAATCTCTATTATAATCGTACCATTTCAGAAAGAATTGGTAATTTCCAAGTCGAACCAGAGAATGTGTTATCTTTCGTATAAAGTAAATATCAAAGCAATCCTTTAATTGCGCTTCATCAGGAAACAAATTCATGATTCACACATTAATTACAAACAGGTAGCTACCACCGCCTGGATTGAATTTCTAGGCGCGTGGATTACTGTTTGTTCAACATACAAACTGGAAGATAAACAAATTGAATCTCAAACGAAAACACACAAATTCAATAAACGTACATAGTAGAAAAATGAAAACTCACTCTTACTTGATCTTTTGTTTCATCACTTTCAGTTTGTCACTTAGAATTTTGCTTGAATCAAATCAAGAGTGTTCTTGTCCAATTGGATGGCCTTTGTAAGCACTTCACTGCTAATGGCCGGATTTGATCCAAAAACAGCATTGGCTATAGTTATGGCACCAGGGTTTTGGCTACTCAAGGCTGCAATTGCAACTGCATCGACATATCCGATATTGTGCTGATAGTGAATGAGCCCTATAGGGAGTACAAACACGTCTCCCTTTTGAAGGACCTTTTTGATTAGAATGTTGTCAGGATTGGATGTGATAAAGCCAACTTCAAGGGTGCCTTCCAAGACTGTCAATATCTCAGTAGCTCTTCGATGAGTATGTGGAGGGTTCATACCCCATGGAGCGTAGTCAATGCGTACCAAGGAGATTCCGAAAGTGTTTAGTCCAGGAATCTGAGCTACATTGACTGGAGTAACCTTGGATCCTTGAGTGTTTGACGTATTTCTTGGTACATGGAGTCCGGTGAAGAAGAAATCACTGGCTTCAGCAAGCTTTGGGTCTTTACAACCCATACCGTTGACGAGTGCTGTTAATCATGAATGAAAACATCTTTCTAGAATAAGCAAGCAAGATATAAATAATATCAAGACTTAAAATTAGTTCAACAAACTTAAAATATAAGCGATAAAAGCCTTTCTTTAGTGGCAGGTAGGGTCTTGTATAGTACATACCTGATGAGGATTTGTCAGCGATGCAGAAATCCTGTAAAGGGCTAGGCTCAAAAGCTAATGCAATGGCGCATGAAAGAACTAAGAGACACAGTATATGAATATTGCTGTGGTTTGCCATAATTTTTGAGTACTAGGGGATCAGGTTTTTGGTTATTGAACAAGCTTGGCATGACCACTCTATATATAGAGAGGAAGGAAAAAGAGAAGCATTACTGCATGTTGTGAAGTTAAACATTATTTGTTGAATAATAAAACTTGCCGTCCGGTCTCATACAATTAAGATACTAATTCATGTGACCCCATGCAATTTCTTAATCACGATTTAGTGCCTGTATGCTGTTTTTTGTTTTTGTTGCTTTCTTATGTGATCTTTGTGGGTGTTATATTATCTAAGAACCTTGCTCCTTGAGTAGTGCATTAGTTAAAAAAAGAAGCTAATTGACCAGGTCATTTAATCGTCTACGTGCTTTAATCACAAATCTTACTAGAAAGTCGGCGACAACATGATACGTAAATAACAAAGAGATGAAGACAGGTTGAAATTTTTGAGGACAAAGAGACTGGATGAAGAGAAATTCAGCCGAGTGTGGGAGATTCAAGAAGTATATATGATTAGTGAAACACACAAAAAATTGCAGCCAGCTATTAGACGCCGGCAGATAAATGAAAAAAATGTGTTGTTAAACATAGTTGCTGACTTATTATTATTATCACATTATACCACAGTTCTAGCTCTACATCTACTTACTAACCGCCCCTCTTGTGTTCCCCAACACGCTATTTGTTTTTCTGGAATTTAATTTTGCATTACCACTTGACTTTGTTTTGATGTGGTATATGGTAGATAAGGCAATTTCACATTCACATTTTCTATAGCAGGCTAGTGTTTTCTTAATAACAATTATTATGAATTCACCGTAATCACATTTTGTAATTAATAAGTATATGATCATGATCTTGTTTTGGATTGTAACTGGTTGTATGTTTGTTGTTGCCTTTTGAGTAGATTGGATTCTGATGTGCGAGTGCATCTTCGTAGTAATTCTATTTATTTTCTTTATTTGGAGTTTGCCACATACACTTTCTACACTTGCATTTTCGCTGCAATTTTAAGCAACTTTCTTCACTCTTCCAAACCTGGGTCGTTTTCATAAATTTTTGGTCGTCTTAAAAACAAAAATTGTAATCATCACAGATGACAGAAATTACTAGGCTTAGTCCGTGTAACCAAACATTTTCTTTGATAGTAGGCTTAAACAAATAATGCCACCAGGGGCACCACCAACCAAAGGATTATATGTTTCCTACGCCTGGCTTCTAGACATTATGGATCATGTAATGATGCATCCGCTGGCGGCAGTGTTGTTGTTTCAGATTTTCGGGTTTGAAAACACAATTTGCTAGTACATGTCATAAAAATCGCATAGAGCTCATTATAGTGAAACATAAATCACCCAAACAATTAATGTAATAAACCAGAGATACATCACAAACAACACACAACCACCTACCTAGGGATGGCTAGACCAGAATATTTCTGGTAAAAATCCACAATTTCGGAAGACAATGAGAGATTAATAATAAAAACTCAACACTGACACCAATGAGAAAACACACAAACACAATAACGCTCATTTATCAATCTTCGTGCAGCTGCAGCTACATCTTCGTTTTCATGTTCACTTCTAGTTTGTTGCTTGCTTAGAATTTTGTTTGCAAATATTGAACGACACCCTTGTCAAGCTGGAAGGCTTTTGTAAGAACTTCCACTCCGATATCAGGTTTCGATCCAAAAACAGCATTAGCGATAGTAATAGCACCAGGGTTTTGGCTGCTCAAGGCTGCAATTGCAACTGCATTAAGATGTCCGGTATTACGTTGATAGTGAATGAGTCCTATAGGGAATACAAACACATCTCCCTTCTGAAGGATCTTTCTGATTAGAATGTTGTCGGGATTTGAGGTAACGAATCCAACTTCAAGAGTGCCTTCTAAGACTGTCAATATCTCAGTAGCCCTTGGGTGCGTATGTGGAGGGTTCATACCCCATGGTGCATAGTCAATGCGTACTAAGGAAATTCCGAGAGTGTTCAGTCCAGGAATCTGTGCTACATTTACTGGGGTAACTTTTGATCCTTGGGTGTTTGACGTGTTTCCTGGAATATGGAGCCCAGGGAAGAAGAAATCATTTGCCTCAGCGAGTTTTGGGTCTTTGCACACCATACCATTCACGCGTGCTGCAACATTGAGAAATGGTTACATTAAAACGGAAACTTAAAACAAGACAGAGACGACAGAAAATTAAAACTGTCAGAGATGCATATATACCTGATGAAGTTTTGTCAGCGACACAAAAATCCTGTAAAGGGCTGGGCTCAAAGGCTAATGCAGGAGAGAAAGAAAAAACAAAGAGACATAATAAAAGTATGATTTTAGAGTCTGCCATATCGGAAAATCTGAAATGTATTGATTCCTACAAATTCTTAATGAAAAAAGAAGCAGAAGATATAAATTGCTTTAACTAATAAGTAACTAGCTAGATGTTAATGTGATGTTTTATGAAATGGCACTGGGTTGAACACTATATATAGAGAGAGAGCGAGAAAAAGACTACTAGCTAGTACTTCAGGTTCTGAAGTAGAAAAAATCAGACGGCTACTTTTTAATTTTTGATGATTGAATGAAGTTGCCGTCCTAACACCTATTATCCTGTTGCCCCCATTGCACACCCATGCATGACCCACTAACATTACAGAGGAAGCTGTTGAGAGATTTGATTAATCGAGGAATATTTAGTCAACCAGTAATCATAACCGCGTAGGAAATGTATTAGACCATGCATGTCTTAAGCAAGCCGGCTTCAAGAGATACATTTTGGATTTGGACTGTGTTTTGTGGTATTCTTACTTGCTTAATCAGTTGATTATTTTCGTTTTCTTTATGTTTGTTACATAAGTCTCTATCATATATCTGATTTGTGCTATTTTATTCTTTGTTTAATGTCATATCCTTTACCGATTGGTGTAATTTACTAATTTGGATTTGATATTACTCTAGCTTTCGCATCTTCTTCAACTACTCTATATATTGATCTATGAAAGCCTTATCCAATCTAATGGAGCCTGGGACACACTATGACTACGAATCTTGATTTGCAAATAATGTGAGAAGCGAACAAACAGACCCTAGTTAGTTATTTGGAATTCGGCAAACAGACCCTAGTTAGCTATTTGGAATACGGTAAACATATGAGTATTATACGATTCGTAAAAGTCAAATCCGGTCAACACTTTGTGATTCGAGAGTAATTCGGAACAGCATACGTACGTGTATAAATCGTTTATAAGATACTAATTCGGCACTTAAAATTCGACTACTTTAAATTTTATAAAAAAAGTTTTTAAACAAAATGGTTACATTGAAAGTATGATTTAAGTGTGATACATAATGTATGAAGTATTTTCAACAGTTAAGATATAGCCCAGTGGTTGAAGCCTCCTATAGTACTTGTCTTTAGTAATTTCTCACTTTCATAAAAGTTGAGTTGTTTCAAGTTTACACAATTCTTAAGAAAATAAAGAATATGAGATGTTTTAGCCTTTTAAGTATTTTTTTCCAATTATATCATTAGAAATAATATACCTTTCAAACTATTACATGAAAACTTGTAAACTTTATAATGTTGGAAAACATTTGAAAACATCTATGTAATGAATATGTACATGACTATTAAATTATGTATATTTCTTACATTTGAATTTAATAAAAATAATCAATTGAAGGGGTAATTTTAAAAATATTGTCTTGTTTAATGAAATAACTTAACTTTTCTGAAACAAATTTTTTTAAAGAATGTCAATGGTATTAAGAAAAAAATTACAGCCGACAAATTATTAGGGTTTTCACATTTTTAATTATCCAGAGCGACGACAAATTTCTTTTACCTATTCTTTTGCTCGGCTAGTTTCTCCTTCTGTAAGTATAAAATAATCAGTCAACCAGGGACATAGCTATAAGTAAGGTGGGCCCAATTTATAAAAGTGTCAATTGGTATCAAGAACTTTTTTTACAATGGGTAGGGTTTTCATTTTTTTTAACTATCTAGAGCCGCGGTTACACAATTTTTTTTACTTATTCTTCTACTTAGCTACTTCCACCTTATGTAAGTAGAAAATAATCATCCAACTACTGATCAATGGTTTTATTTTATTTTATTAAATAACCCCTTAGACTATTAATGGTTGAACTTTATATTTAATTTAATAAATGTATTACTATCATACTAATAAATTGATTGATTAAAATTATGCTTAGATATTATACAATACTTCCATTGATTGTCAGTTTATTTCTAAAAAAAATTAGTGATTACTACTTGTTTGAGTTATACTTTTCCATCAGATGTTTACAATTTGAGTATAAAATAAAATTACCAGTAGCTTATAAAGTCTGAATTGATTTTTTTCATATAAGATCAAATTAAAACTAACTAGTCAAGATGTAAGTTTCTTTTATAGTGCCCCACCCATCAAAAAATCCTGACTCCGTCACTGGTCATAGCTTCCTTCCAACATGATGAACTAACCTGCATTTCCAACTCTTAATGATTAAGTTATGTTTCAACTTAACCCAAACCGTGTTAGCAGTTGATAAAAAGAAATCTCATACTTGAATGAGTAATTGCAATGAAAAAGAAGATGCAGAATTTGATTCCACATTCGAACAACAAGGAAGACAATCATTCACCAAAAGTTTGCCTCGTTTATAAAGCTTATTCATGGTAGAAAGCCTAACCTTGTAAGCCGGTTTGAGAGGTGAGTTAGGTCCATGGACTTCAATATGATATCAGAGCAGGCAATTTGTGATAAGTCAAATATGACTTCACCTACTCAGTGTCATCTTCACCTACTCAGTGTCATCCAATTAAATATCCACATGTTAGACCCAAAGAGGTGGCATGTTGAGATAATTCTCATATTCAATGGACAAATTAAGATCCTGCAACTAATAATACTTGGACAACTCTAACCTTGCAAGACGGTTTTCGAGGTAAGTTTCGCCCATGAACTTCAATATAAACTAACCACAAAAAATATTAAATTTTATCTGGCTAAGAACTAGACCACACATTAAAATTTAGGGAAATACCTTGATTATCTTGTTGGATAGCCATATAACATGATTTCACCGAAAATTTTCCTGACTTATCGATGCTCCATTGAATGTAGTCTACACGCCGTACCTTTTGAACGTGTCAATAATAGCATGGGTTGCAAGAGCTTTATTCCCCACCCAATGATCCTTTCAAAAAAGTATTGAAGTATCATCTCCCACCTGCAAGGAAGAGTTGTTTTCTATCGAACCACGAAAAAGACACGATGAACGTTAATAGAGAACTTTTAGCCCGTGTCGAAACTGTATTAGGTAATACTAGCTTGAAAATATGAACAAATCTTTATGAAGAACGATGCGATCTAAATCGGGATAACCTTGCCAACTATTATGAGGGACAATGGCAGAACAAAAAATCTTACATGAGAAGGGGCTTAAGGCAAAGTTTTAGACATGTTAATGGGCAAACATTAAAGTAGATAGTAAGGAAAATATAGTTCGGGGATTTTTACCCTGGCTTAAGCAGGGTAAGTTAGTAGTTAGATCCTCCCCTGATGAGGGACATTATAGTCACTACAACAAGTGAGCGCCTGACAACAATTGTTTAAAAAATTGGGAATGATCCTTGTAGTAGCTAAAAATCTAACTACCACATCCTAAGAGATCACTATCTAGTAAATCTAAAAAGAGTATAAAAATAAACAATCAAGGAAAATAATTACTAATAACCTACATCCACAGGTTGTTAAAGTGATTTTATTATCATTATCTATGGTTACAGGTGACTCCATTAATAAAGAGAAAAACTCTACTGAGCTTGAAAGCTAGTGTGTGCTAAAGGAGAAGAAAAAAGATCTCTGAAAACCTAATACACATTTTCCTTTTTGTAGCAGAACTGATACAATTGAAAATTACAAATATATCCTTGGCTGACTAGATAGAGATAAGAATTGGTAAGGGTGCCGATACAGTGTATATAACTCTACCATATCCAGTTGTTATTACTCTAATCTTGTGTCAAGTGTCCCATGGATATTTTGCTACTATATTTTTGCCCCTTTTCTTTAGGGTTGTTTGGAGAAGAATCCTTAAGCAAATCCCTTGGTCTTGTGTTTTCACTGTTGTTGATGTTTTCTGGATGTTTTGGTCGTGACTTGCTTTGCTTTGATTTGTGTATCTCCAAAGCAGTTTTAGAGTTTTTTCAAGTTTGCACAATTCTTAAGGTAAAAAGAAAAGAAAATACTTCTAGGTATTTTTTCAATTATATCGCCAGGATAAAAAGATGATAAAATTTAGAAATAACAACTATACTATAAATATTTATAAATTTTATATTCATTGAAAGCATTTTAAGACAAATACGTAATAAATATAAACATAACTTTAATTATAACTAATATAAATTATTAATTATAAGTAAAATAAATATTATTTTATTTAATAAAATAACTAGGTATTTGGGGAATAAAATTTTAAAGTAAGTAGTTTAAATTTTGAGAAAGCGGAGGTAGTGTTCGCCACCGATACAAAAACCAGATTCCACGCCGCGTTGGATAATACAGTTGTACTCTTACACGTACAACAAAATAAAAGTATGCCTGATTTATAGCCAACTTCTGGAGTAGTGAATCTAAATGCCACTCCTTTGACAAAACAAATAAACAAACCATGGAAAGGTGAATTGGAGACTTGAGGGAGGGAGGGAGGGAGGGAGAAGAGAAAGTGGGAACCAACAGAGTCCAGAGGCAGAAGGGGAGAGAAAGATGGAAAGGGTGTTTTCAGTGGAAGAAATTTCAGACCCATTTTGGACACAAACACCACAAATACCTGGTGGTGGTGGTGGTGGTGAAGATCATCATATGAATAGAAGTTCATCAGAATGGGCTTTTCAAAGATTCTTACAAGAAGCTGTCGTTACTTCACCAACTAATTCTCTATCTTCTTCTACATCTAATACAGTAGTACCTCTTTTTCCTCCTCCTACTCTCCTACCTTCTTCTTCTTCATCAAGAAGTCCTGATGAAGAAGTTATTGAGATCAAAGACAACAACCATCATCATCATCATATTCAGAATCATCATCCTTTACCTTCTTCTGATCCATCTCCAATTGATGCAAAGGGATATCAAGAAATTCTTAAACAGCGTCTTACTCAAGCCTGTGCTGCTGTTGCTATGGCTAGGGTAATCAATTGGTTTTCATTTTGGGCTTTTTAATTGAATTTTATGTTGATTTAGTGTTGTGGTGTTTGGGCAATTTGTTAAATTTTGGTGTTTTAATTATTTAGTGTTAGTTTTTCTGGAATTGATTGAATTTTATTGAAATTGGTGTATGATTTTTGTTAGGATTAAAGGGACTGTCTTGGATTTCACTATTGAGAGGCCTTGACCTACTAGTTTGGTGTTTCTCCTTAAAATTATTTATTTTTCCCATCTTCATGTGACTTGCCATTATAGTTTCCATTGAATGGGGTTACTAAAGCTTGAAATTTAGAGCCTAATGGGTTTTCTTAGATGGCGTCTCCTATCCAGCTTTGATGGTTAAACAATTATGTTGCAACATAATTAAGTATTTCGTACAATCTATGGATAATCTTATACATGTATGAGTTATTATAAACTTCTGATGCATTATATTTTGTTCCTATGTTAGCAGGTGTCTACTGTGAAATCTCAGGATTCTACAACTCTTCCTAATGCTGGGGTGCAAATGTCAGATGCTTTGCCATTAGAATCTCAAGCTACCTCTAAAGGTGACAAATTTCATTTTCAGCTACCTCTGACCCTGGTGTCACTCAATCTCTATGTTCTGTTGTTTAATTATTTTTTTGATCCCTACAGGATTTGGATATAAGTTCTCGAGTGTAGAAAATAAGGCTGTTGGTGGAGGACCAGTAGGCATTCCAGCTTTACCTGCAGTGCAGAAAATTTCAGGGGTGCCGGTTAGGCCAACAACTAGTGGTTCGTCAAGAGAGCAGTCAGATGATGACGATCTTGAAGGAGAAACAGATATGACAGATAATATGGATCCTACCGATGTGAAACGTGTAAGGAGGTAACTATACATTTATTAGAAACCGATATGCATTGATCTAGGGAAGACAAAAGTTAGGTTTATTTGTTGAGGATTTGGTACTAAACATTTTTCTTAAGTATAATCATCTTCGCCTGTACAACTTAATATCATTTGATTATACACAAATATCTGAGCTACTGGAAATGCTTTACTTTTATACATTGGTTCCACTGCACATCCTAGGCACTCCCAACTATGTGTGTGAGCCTGATGCTCCAATAATTCTTTAGCTTTTTAATTTCTATTTCACTACCAGGAGTACCTCATTCGTTGATCAAAAGAACTTATCAGTTAATCTGTTTTATTACTCAGGATGCTGTCAAATAGGGAGTCAGCTAGACGTTCTAGAAGAAGAAAGCAAGCACATCTGAGTGAACTTGAGGGACAGGTTTGGCATTAAGTCTTGCCTCTAGTTGCTTAAAAATTTTCAAACCTTCTCTACCATTGTGCTTTTCAAAACAATACATGTTTCACTCGTTAGTTGTCACAAAAGCATGTTCCTGGTGAATCCCGAGGTTAAGGGATTCGATGTCTATCTGGGGCGGCTGCCATTAGCCACTGATAAGGGACACTTCCAAATATGTAAACGTAGTCGTTATTTGTTTCTTTATAAAATGGGTTGAATTATGATACCTATATGTCGATAATTTTCAAGGTCCCGTGAGTTGTTTCATGCCCATAGTTAACGACATTGAAATTTTATATTCTTACCAATTTCGCCTGTACGATGTAGGTGGCACAATTAAGACTTGAAAACTCGTCATTACTGAAGCGCCTCACTGATACAAATCATAAGTACACTGAAGCTGCTGTTGACAATAGAGTTCTCAAAGCAGATGTTGAAACTGTGAGAGCAAAGGTACGGATATCGCTATGGTGTTATAATGGATTTCTAACATTGATCCACTCACATTTCGAAAAATTATATGTTAGTCTGAAACTTAATCAAGCATTTATCTGATTGCGGCATGAAGTTTGATATTATTATTCTCCCTATAGGTGAAAATGGCTGAAGAAACTGTTAAGAGAATGACTGGATTGAGTAATCCACTTTTCCAGGCCATGCCCAATTTCTCCAGCATGGGCATGCCATATGTGGGTAGCCCTACTCTGACCGACTCCAGTGCAGATGTTTCTGCACCACCTCATGGCGGGAGATTGAACAATGGATTGGCTGATTCTTCTCCTGTTCTGCCAGGGGAGAACATGCAGACCAACAAGATGGGTCCAACAGATGGCCTTGTGCAGTGGGATGCAGGATGGAGAGGAGGGCCAACAAACCCTTCAAGCAGCACAGAGCTTTAACGGACATAAATTTATATCTGAGCAAGTTGTGCACCAGCAAAGATACTTGTATTATTAGTTATTATAGGCTAAAAGTGCATGTAAGTTCCTGAATTTGTTGTGGTATAGTGGCATACTCGTGTTGCTTGGAAACTTTTACAGCAATAGAACATTTTGGGGGGGTGATTATTTATACTCGATCCTCACAATGTCGGTAAAAATTTGATAGTCGGTAGTATAATAATGTTATAAGAGTGATTTGTTTCACTTGAGCAAGTATTTTAATAAGAAGCTAGTTACTGGAATTCAAGTGAATAATTCTCCACCGGTTTCATTTTCTCAGTCATCGTACTAAACTCCAAAATGCATCACTGGGTACAAATTGCACCGAGTAATTCCCAGTTTCAATTTTACATGAAATACTTGGGGAACCTAAAGAACTCTGCAATTGAATGTAATTTGCATTCATTCAGCATTTAAATACTAGTCTTTGTTGCTTTTACATAAGAATTCTTGCTTTCTTTTCTTAGACTTCGTTTTCAATGTTGCTTCATCAATCCGATCGATCCATGCATAGGTTCCCGATTCGGGTGAAACTAAACTTCCAACGTAAGACTCTGCCACATTCCATTTCGCATGCATCTTCAACACATTAGCTCTTCCAAGCTTTGGTTTGTACAAAACTAAACCATGTCCATCCTTCTTCAAAAATCGAACCTCTAATAAGACCTCAGAGTTCCTAAAAGTATGTATAGGCCTCAGAAACTGAAACTCTTACTGTATGCCAATGCAATACAATTTAGTCCAAGGTTCTTTAATTCCGTATTCCTTCATCTTCCACAAGTCCCATGTCCTATGTGTATCACCGATAAAACATAAGTTTCCACCTAACACAGCCAGTTTTTTCTCTAAGTAATTCCTAGAGAAATGTTCCAGTTCCAAAATTTCTGTGAATTTCTCACTACTGATATCAAAAGATATAATAATTTCAGACTTAATGTATCCTACAAGAGTATATACTATCCAGTGAAGTTTTTGATTGACAAGCACACCGGGTTTTTACCTGTGGTTCAACTGATAAGGAGCTGGTTCAAGAGTTCTCCATGAACTCGTTCCTAATGTGTACACCTTCACTTCACTAACATTACCACCGATGCGAAAACCCACAATTCTAACTACCTTGTAATCATCAATGCTGCCATCGTAACAAAACCCGTAAGTGGTTTCAATGCCTAAAGAAGAAAAGCCCAGAGACTCAACTGGAGCTGATGGTATTATCTTGTACTCTGTAGTGGAAGGATTCTAAAGGCAAACAACATCCAGATATGGACTCATACTCATTTCTGCTTTTCATTGTGCATAATATCAGTCCATCATAAGAACACAAAATGTCAATGTTAGCAGCATCATCATCCTCTGAAGATTTGAAAGGGTAGTCCAATTCTAGCAAATCATCTAACGATGATGCATTATATTCAGTGGAAAATATTTGGTGATTTCCTTTAAGCATGAGAGTAAAGTTGTTTTAATGAAACCTGAGGTTTTGAATAACTGGAGTCAGTGTTTGGGTAACAACCTGTATCTTAGGAGGGACTTCACTGGTAGCCTTGAGAGGATGTTGGCCATGATTTCTTCAGGGAAACTTGACATCTTTTCTGATGTCTCCTCTTCTACTACTGCTACCCTCTATGTAATTTGCTACTGATGAAGTTAGGGGTTTATTGCTGAAAGAATGAATAATATTAGCTGGAGTACAAGACAAATTTAAATGAGGAAAAACTGAAAAGAAAGAACACAAAAGTTTTTTTTTGACTTGCTATTTTAGTACCTAACATATTTTCTTCAGAGCCCCTTTTGCAGAACTTTGCAGAAGGAATCTTTCAGTGTATGATGTATGCACTTGACTTCTGACTACCTTGTTTTTTTCTGAACAGAAACTTGTATACAACAGCCAATTCCAATATTTGAAAATGATATCATGGTCACTAAATCAGTGACAGAAAATGACTCACTTTTCACACAACTCTTTTAAGGATTGCCAAAAACATGTTTCATCGAAGTGTAGATTGGCGAACACCCATCGAGCTTATAATATGATATGATATGATATAGGATACACCTCCCCATCTAAAGACATTGACAAAAGACACAGTTTATGAAATTACAACTTCAAAAGAAACACATTTTCATTAAGGTGAAACTCAAATTACAATCACAAATGCAGTACATTTCAGAAAAAACAAATTACTAAGAATTACAAAGAAATAATAGATGAAAACATAGAGATTATTAATGCATAACAGACTGTTATTCATATTTTGGTGACATAATTGATAATTCCAACTCAAAATTTGACTTAGTTAGAATTAATTCTCCTGCAGCTCTTCCTGATCTCTCCTCTCAAACCCGTCAAAGGAGTAATGTTACCCATCTTAACCATAGATTCAGCGAAGTGCTTGAAAAATAGCTCATTATTTTCGGCATATTTCTTAACTAACTCCATTGATGCTTGGCTCTTGGTTAGCAGAACTTGGTCAGAACTGAACAAACCCTTGGAAGCTAAAAGATTCTTGTAGTAGTAGTTGTCGAATTTTGTAGGGCTAACTGTGAGTATCAAAAAGTTGCTTGACACGTGGCAGCAAAGTGCGGAGCACAAGATGTCCCGATCCAGGGATCGTACCAAGGTTCGATGTAGGGATCGTACCAGGGATCGAACCAGGGATCGAACCAGGGATCGTACCAGGGATCGTACCAGGCATCGTACCAAGGATCGAACCAGGGATCGTACCAGGCATCGTACCAAGGATCGTACCAAGGATCGAACCAGGGATCGTACCAGGGATCGAACCAAGGATCGTACCATGGATCGAACCAAGGATCGTACCATGGATCGAACCAGTCCCGTAGGACAAGAGATTGGGTCGACACGTGGGACGATTAGAGGACGCCACGTAATAGAGTTGGATGACTCATCGATCCAAGTTGGATGACTCATCGACCCAACTCCTTTACGTTTAAAAGGCAAAGAAGAAGAACAAGAAAGGGATCGGC
>JAJJMC010023094.1:2274692-2287981 GCA_023531435.1 Papaver californicum
GCAACAATTTTGGTTGATTTGGGTTGAAGAGAATTTCAGCCCAAACACTAACCAAGTCCATGACAAAGAGGTTCTGGTCACCGCCAGATCTTGGGCATCGGGCACGCAATTGATTTGCATAAACTTGATTAAGAGAGAAATCAGGTCGCTTACTACTGGACTGGCCGTATAACCTTTGCTTGAAACTAGTGCACCTAGCCTGTCCTATTGTGTGGCTTCCTGCATCGCCACAATAGTAGTATTTATACTTCAGAAAAATATTTACTGGTTGGAACAATTTTATTGTTCAATTGGACAATGTCTGAAAACTTAGGTGAAATGAGATGCAGAGATGGTTTAGTTAGGTTACCGGATAAGGCGACGAGGTCGACTACAGTAAGCCCCTTTAGCTTGAACTTGGTGAGTATCGTTTGGAAAGTATTGTTTGGTGCAGGAATGTTTTGGTTGGAGCCACTTAAACTTGCACCTCTCGCGTCTCTTCTTCCCAATGGGACCTCCCAGTTTGGACCACCAGCCTAGACAAACCACAAACAATTTTGATCAATTAATCGTGCAATTTTGATTCAGGAGTGCTCTTCACTGAGAAACAGAACTTGATCATGTATTTTGAGAAAATGGTCATGTACCAAAACAGTTGAATCTCTAGCAGCTAAGGCTAAAGTATCAGCACATGAGACGGTTTTTGGGCATTCCTTCTCCAATGCAGATTTTATGTCGTCGATGACATCGAATCCTCTTACCGAGTTCTTGTTTGGGATCGAATTTTTCTCACTGATTATGCTTCCACTGGTGTCCAACAGCAATGATGCATCACAACCCTTCAAGTTTCAATTAGCATAAATATAGAAATATTAGTGAAAATCAAAATCAAAACATAAGACTGAAAAGGAAAATAATGTTGAGAAGGCAATTTAGGCCATAAAAGATGGTTTTAGAAGAACTACAAGACCTTTTATACTGGATCATATACTATTATTATACTGGATTTCTATAATGTGATACAGAAATATGTAGAATGTAACCTTGACAAAACAGTCGTGAAAATGTAGTCTAAGCAATGAAGCGGCCATACGAGCTTCTTTAGCCACAGCTTTTGCCACAACTGATTTTACAATCTCTGTAGCTCTTGGGCATGAGCGATCATAAAATTGAGGATAGAGTTTATAACCACTATTAGCACTGCTTTGTTTTTGAGCTGGACTACTAGCACTGATGCTGCTGGGCTTATGAGCGAAGCAACAAATTGGAGCAAAAACTACAAGTAAAAGAACAAATGTATATACGCTAGTAGTAGAGCAACCCATGTTTTTCATATGTTTGTCGCGAAAATTACTGAACTTAAGAGGAGAAAGAAACTAGAAAGGGTTTGCATGATGAAATGACACCAGTTTTTGAGCATTATATAGTGAAGACAGAAGAACACTAATTATTTTCATTTATTTATATTTTAAATAGATTGAGAATGGTTGGAGTTGGTTACTAGCTCCCGCTCTTATTTAATGATGGAGTGATTTTGATTTTTGAATACCGTTATCTCGCTACATTTAATTAATACTCGTAATTCCTTTCAAAATATCAAATAGTTGATCTTATAATTTACCATGTATAACAAATAAATTTGGCCAAATTGAAAATGATGTACCAAAATATCAGGTGTCAATAAGGATTATGATCTCATTGAGCAAACCTTTTTGCAAGGGAAAAATGTAAATGTCCCTAAATCTTACGTGCAAGAAATTTTGGTTTTCAAAATAAAGTCATATTCCTGTGTATGTTATTGATTTAAATCAGTTGACTTAACTGTGTGCCACAACAAAAAATATCGATAATTAAAAAATTGCTCATAGGCTCATTGTATTTTCCCCAAACTATGAATAGTGTGTATACTTTGTTGATGAATATTCTTTTCCCTAATTTCTATGTTTTGGATATATTCATTGGAGGAGTTGGAGAACTACTTTTCCTATTATTGTAACTAAAACCTAACCTACTTATTGATATTGTTATCTATTATTTTATTTAATTCGTTATATATGTTTTATTGATCCACTACACGTTAAGCTTCTAAAATACTATTCATGTTCTTATTGGTTCGAGAAAGTGCATGCGGCAACTTACTAGCTATGGTCTCGTACCTGGTTAGCAATTCTGAATTCGGCAAGCATATGAAAGTGCCAACATATAAGTATTACATAGACTCTGAAAAGTAAAATCAGGTCAAAAAATTAGTTAAATTTGGTAATAATTTTTTCGGATGCATAACATGTTATGCATTCATTTTCTCGTATACATAATAGATTATGCAGCCGTTTTTTTATTTGACTGCTAACAAAAAATTGCATAATACGTTATGTAATTATTTTCTCGACTGCATAACAGGGTATGCAGACATTTTTGTAGTTGCATAACATGTTATGCAAACATTTTTATAGCTGCATAACATGGTATGCTTCCATTTTTTTGACAAGTTATGCTTCCATTTTTGTAGTTGCATATTATGCAGATATTTTTATAGCTGCATAGCAGATTATGCATCCACTATAAAAAAACAAACTTACAAAAATCTTGCACTTACAAAGAATGATAAGTCTTACAATTACAATATCAAGAGTACAATTACAAGCAAAAATAATCCATGTTACCATGTAAGTGTATTTTTAAGAACATTTAGAACACTCGTCTATCACTTATAAGTTTATAGAAAATATATGAATCCTGTAAATGAGATGGGGGGAGAGTTTCAAAACCAAAAATGAAGTTATCAAGGCTTTTGTTTGGCATGAGCTGGTAAACGAGTAGATTCTCTTCATCTTTGATGTAAAAACCAAGGAGCCTAACGAGATTCATATGTCGGATCTTAACCACTAATAAGATCTCATTCTTTTACTCTTGTACACCTTGTCCAAAGTTACTAGAGAGCCTCTTTAATGTTATTTCTTATCCATCTGGCAGCCTACTCTGTATAGACATTGGCAGTTATGACATTAGACTCTAACATTTTGTAATAAAGTAATTTACAATTCTTGGTATGAAATCCACCTTTTAAAGATGGATGCATAACATGTTATGCACCCTTTCAGTTTGCTGCATAACTTGTTATGCAACTACTTTAATCTGCATACAAGGTTACGCACCCTTTAAAGATGGGTTTATTCACCCTTTCAATTCGCGGCATAACTTGTTATGCAGCCTTTCAGTTTCCTGTATAACTTGTTATGCAGCCACTTTAATCCGCATAACTTGTTATTTACTCTTTAAAAAGATGGCTGCACAATCTTCTATCGAAAAAAATGATAAATCAACTCACATATATGGTACCTATAACAGAGTGATACATGCATTGAAGAAATTTTTATAGAAATTGTAACTTTCACTCAGTTCCGAAAACCTGCTTGTCGAGCTTAGACAAGTACGTAACCTTAAAGCATCATTAGATCGAATGCCAAGTCCTGAAGCACACAAATCTATTTGAAGTTCAAAAGTAGTTGAATCATGCAGTGAGTTGGTACAATTATCTTATGTAAATGGAAACACTTTGTATCCAGTTGTGTATTGCAGGCCACGGGAGATACATTTCAAGGAAACATCAATGCAAAATATTTCCACAATATCGGGCAATAATATATATATACACAACCCGAAGTCCATACATAATCTTTACATGCAAAAACATTTGTATTAATCAAGTGATTCTCAAGAATTTATTAGTGAACCATGTAACTTTGGAACCAAAGATATCAATAATAGAAGAAAAACTGACCAAAATAAGAAATCTGGAACAAAGACAATGGAAAGCATAAACAAGTTTTGTAATCACTGAATGGGTGGATTAAAAGAAAGGCTCCGAGTTCAAAATTTAAATCCTATCCCGAGGGAAGACTAAAAGGTCGAGGCAGGATGATAATAAGGAATTATTGGTAAATCGATAGCCTTAATTATCAATTGAGAATCAAAATGAAGAAAATCTGAATTACTATATTATTTTGTTAAGATTGGAGTCCAATATTGTTGCCTTACATGACCTAAAAATTATCAAATTCAAACATTTAACTCAAATCCATGTCTAAAACCCCTGAATCAAGATCAAAATTACATAATTAAAACCATAAAGCCATTTCTTAATAATCTAGTATCATAAAATAGAGTAACGTACATAAAGAAATAATAAACTTACTGTGTAGAGCTATTGAATCCAACAAACAGAGAATCTTTAGGGAGAAAATAATCCTCCATTGATGTAATCAAAATGATTCACTAGTATCTGATACGATCCTTTAAATTGTTTGTATTTCAGCGCCGACAATTAGAGACTTATGAACAAAAACTAAGAAGAAACAGAAAGAATATATATGTATAGAAGGTTAGGTTAGGAATAAAAAAAAAAGATAGAATTTTAAAAAAATATGGGCTTGTGAGAAATTTTAACCGAAAAAATAGGTGTGAGCACGAGTTTTTTCAACTGTGGATTGGGTTTGTGAGTAAAAAAAATGGAAAAAAAAGACCTACCAGTAGATTTCATAAAGTCTAAATTCGTTTAACAGAATGAAATCTTTTTTTTTCATCCCATCTTTCTCAATCTACAACTCATCTTTAATAATACGGAGATTTTACATATCATAATTCTTAGCTATAGAGTAATGGCAGACTACATGCCAAATTCGATCGAAACGACAAAGGTGATGTTTTGTAAATTATTTTATTTAATTTATTTGAAAACTCAAAGGGGTAGTAGAAATAATATATTTTCTATCGATATCTCCTTCTAGCTCAGTGGACGACGAGCATAAACAAAAATCTTAAAATATTATCTAATATCCCCGAAGACGCAAAAAAAAAGGAGAACAAAAATCAGGAAAAGAAAATATGATAATAATAAAAAAAAAAACACCGAAATCAAGAGTGCTTGCAGGTACTAAAGAAAAGTAGGGGTTAATAATATTGAGAAACCATTCGATGATTTCGTCGACTCAAATGAGCTGTTCACTCCCGACAAAGTTCATTTCAGGATTATCCTTATTTAATAATATAGTTTTAGTTTTGATTTCCCTAATTTGTAGGCCAGTTTATTTTATGAATCATTGTTGTTGGTATGCCTACTGTCATAACCCTTTTTAAGAGTCTTGACCTTGGTCTATTTCATAAGCATCATTATCTTTTAAACAGCTCTTGGACAGTATTCCAATAGAGGATTTTGTCCGTGCCTTGTACTTGCTAGTGCACAAGCTTGGAAGTGAATAAGCTTATGAGATACGCAAACTTAGAAATGCACAAGTTTAGAAATGTTCGAAGTCTATACCATAAATGATTCTCATGGACATTTTTTTTGCTAAGTCAAAATTTGTATTAAAAAAATAACTTTAGTTACAAACTAAATACAGAGTCATAGACTCAGAACTAAATTAAATAACATAATAAAAGGAAAGAAAAAGAAAGACATCTACCAACGTCTAATACCGACTCCTCTCAATCCCCCTTATGATTTCTAACTCTATATGGTATCCTTTTGGAAAAGATGGCATCCAAATCAAATTCTTCAATTTGATCAAATAAATTACTATCTTCATCTTCTGTAGAAGCATAATTACCGGGAACAAGCTCAATTGATGATTGGGCTTGTTTCTTAGAAACATTGTCCAAGTGTGTTGGGTAGTTATTGGGATTTATCTTGAAAGGTCATGGTGAAACCCCCTTCTTAACCTTTTTGCACAGTGTATTAACCTCAAAATCTGAATTATAAGATAACCCCTTGATGCAGATGAGCAACGCCTTCAGTTTGTTATACTCACCAACTGGAAAACGATCCTTTGTCAATATTTCCCAGACAAAATCTCCTACTTGAAAATCCACAACTATGCGTTTCTTATCTGTCGCATCCTTATACCTCTCATTAGATCGAAGCAACGGTTCTTCAGCCAACTTGTGAACCTGTTGCAATTGTTGGATACGCTCTTCAATACAAACTTCAATTCTCTTCAGATCAAGAACATTTGCTAAATCTATTGATGCTCGTGGATTGTAGCCATAAACAACCTCAAACGGAATCATACCCAGACTACGATTTATTGAACGATTAAATTCAAATTCATCTTGGAAAATTTTTCGATCCCATCTCTTCGGATTGTCTCCAACCGTACACTTTAGTATATCACCCACCAAACGATTCACAACTTCTGTTTAGCCATCACTTTGAGGATGATACGCACTACTGAAGTTAAGCCTTGTATTAGCTAATTTCCACAAAGTTCTCCAGAAATAACTAAGGAATCTTGTGTCTCGATCACTAATAATCGAGCACGGCAATCCATGTAGATGATACACTTCACAGAAGAACACTTCAGCTACCTCCAGTGCATTAGTAGTTTTCTTGAAAGAAATAAAATGAGACATTTTTGAAAAACGGTCAACCACTACAAATACTGAATCATGTCCCCTCTGAGTTCGAGGTAAACCCAATATGAAATCCATGCTCAAATCTGTCAAGGGTTAACTTGGAACTTTCAATGGCATGTACGACCCTGCATTAGTTGCTTTTCCTTTTGAAACTTGACAAATTCGACATTTATCCACGAATTTAGCAACTTCAGGCCTCATTGTTGGCCAATAATATGACTTCGAAATAAGTTGGAAAGTCTTATCCCTTCCCATGTGCCCCTCGTCATGTAACTCCTTAATAATCTTCAATCGGAGACTAGAATCAGGAATACACAATTGGTTACCTTTGAAGAGAAATCCTTCATACATAAGGTAATCACTTCGTTTGCCTGAACTGATATCATCCACACTCTTCGCAAAGTTTGGATCGGTTAGAATATGGTCAGAATATGAATCAAAATCTATTACCTCAGTTTGCATGGTGTTGGGTATCATACTGCTTCAGCTTAAGGCATCAACAACTTGTTTCTGCGACCCAGCTTTGTGCTTCAGTATAAAAGTGAACTCTTGCAAATGACCAGCCCACTTACCATATCTAGAAGGAATCTTTTCTTGAAGGTTGATGTGCTTCAAATAATCTTGATCATAAAACATAATGAACTCGTTATGAATTAGATAGTGACGCTAATGCTTCAAGGCTTGAACTGTAGCATAAAACTCCACATCATAAGTACTATAATTGAGCTAAGCACCATTCAACTTCTCACTAAAATACGCTACATGTTGTACTTCCTGATTCAAAATAACTCCAGTTTCCACCTTTGATGCATCACAGTGTAGTTCAAACGACTTTCTAAAATCAGGTAACACCAACAATGGTGCAGTTATCATATTTGTCTTGACAACTTCAAAGGCTTGGTCAGCTTCATCAGACCATGAAAACTTTCCTTATTTCATGCATTCAGTAATGGGTGCCATAATGGTGCTGAAGTGGGTAATAAAACGCCGGTAAAAAGAAGCGAAACCATGGAAACTCCTTACCTCATGTAATATAATAGGTGATGTAGTTTTTAAAGTGGTAAATAAGAGGTTCGATTCTCGAACTTGTAAAGGTAATGATTTTAGAAAATAATGATTTAAATTAATTCTAGAAAATTCCAGGAGTAAGAAAAAGACTAAATAACCTAAGGATGATTTTTAAATAATTTTAAAAGGACCAGGAATCAGGAATCAGGTAAATCTAACAACCTGTGTGATTAATCAGATAATTCTTTTTAAATTAATTGAAGCACAAATAATTGCCAAAATTGGTTTTGTTATGCTAACAAACAGAGGTAAATCACAAGCATGGACTATCAAAATTAATTAACCAAGCATAATCGATCAAGCAAAAGCACAACTGTTGAAAGAAAACCGTTTTCACTATTTAAAACTATGCAATTCTAATAACAAAAGAATTATAAATAATTATTAGAAAATAATTAAATCACATAAAATTGAGAATTTACCTTATCCATCATCCCAGTAAATAAACTTAGCTCATGGTGGAGAAAACTTGCTCAAAATACTCTTTCATTGCTCAAAAAGTGCTTACAATGGTGAAATAGGTGTAAAACAGCTGAATAGATACGCTTATAAGCGTTACAGGTGAAGGTTCAGCCGTTACACAGAGGAAATAAGCAACAGGAAAGAAGAAGGAAAACGAAACAAGAACAGCAACGTTTGTAAAGGTTGCTGAGTCTTCTTCTCCGTCAACAGACAAGGAAGAACAGTCGACGGCCGGAACGCTGTCAATTTCGGCAATGAGTTTAGAGCTTCTCCAAGCTTCCCCACACCTTTTTAATCAATTCTCTTGGTATATATAGGTTGTACAAACCCTAGGGAGTCTTCCAAACCCAATCAAACACGTTAAAATCTATCCAAATCTTCACAAATGCGATTCCAAGCCGGAATCCATTTTTCCGTCCAAATTCATGATTGTGCAATATTCTCCGGCGTAAATCACTCTAACTTGATGTGTTTGAGTTGGTCTTGGACTCTTGTAGCTTTTGGAACAAATTGGAACTCAAAACAACTCACAAATTACGTGAATAGAGTGCACAGCACTTTCTCTTCTTTAACACCCGTGTTCCCGCCATATTTTGAATTTGAAATGAAAGGGGTGCCCCCAATCCAAAGTGTGGGTGCCTTAATCAATTTTCCTGGGTGCCTTTAACACTTTTTGAGCAGATTTTTCCACAAATCTTTATTCTTCTAATGTACCTACAAAAGCATAAAAACACGTAATATTTGTAAAATCGAATACTAACTTAATAGAAACTAAGGTACAATTTAGACACTAAAATGTGTCTATCAGTAGGTGAACTCCAATTTCTCACAGCTTCAACCTTGGACTCATATTTTATCTTTATATTTGTTACCAATTGAAAAAGAAATCAAGCAACGCTTGTTTACTTTTACCTCATTTCCTTTCTTAAGCCAAGAAAGCTTGTATTGATGTGGATGTGCCTTGGTTTCAAGCTTGAATCGTTTCACGACTTCTTCATCAACAATATTCTCACAACTTCTAGGATCAATAACTAGACGACAAACTTTACCTTCGATCGTACATGTCGACTGGAATATATTGTTACGCAACCAGCTGTCGCCCTTATCTTTACATGGAGTGAGACAACTTCTTCTTATTAGAAAGTTCACTCCTTTATCTCCAGCAACTACTTCATCGACAGGTTCAGAATCATCTTCATGATCCTTTTCATAATCAGTTACCCAACTATCTTCTTCATGGTCGTTTTTAGTGAAAAATACCGTGTTCGCTCGTTTTCCCTTTGTGACAGTCACTAGATTTATGCCCAGATTCTCCATACTTATTACACCTACCTCCAAAAGTATTAACTGGGGTTTTATTTGGTATAGACGAAGATTTAAGTTTACTAGCAGTACTAGGTTTTGATGTACTACGATTACTTGCTGAAGATGCTGCCACATTGATACCTTAATTTGAGCTTCCACGCCCTACTTGTTTCTCTATATGTCTTGCTCTATGATGTGCATCCGAAATAGAGCAACAATCAAACATGTTGAGTGTATCCTGATATTGTTGAGGGAGACCACCTATAGGGAATGACTTTTTTCTCATCTGAATCTGACAAGTCGATAAGAGAAAGTAGTCGGTAGAACTCCTTGGTGTAATCGTCTATAGAACGTACTTCCTTGCATAGGTTTTGCAGCTGCTGGTACATCAATCAAATAGTTATGTGGTAAAAACTTTGCTCTCATGTGTTTCTTCAACTTCTCCCATGATACTAACTTCTGTTTTCCTTTACGACTGTGTAGCAGCTTGTATTGTTGCCACCACGAATTAGCCCTCCCACAAAACATAGTCGCTACCAACGAAACTCGTTTGTTATCTGGTACTTCTTTGAATTCCAATACTTCCTCAACTGTATTCACCCAGGAGAGAAACTCTTTAGGTTCCAAACCACCATGAAATTTTGGGATCTTTACTTTTATTTCTGCCTTCCAGCGATCAGAATCCTCTCGTTGATTTATTCTACCTTCGCGATGCCATCTAGCAAAATGGTTGGCGTTATCATCTTCTTCTTCCTGCCTAAGGTTATGCCACCCAAAAGATCTTGGACGTCTTCAATGAATTCTTCTCTATATCTCCATGGAATGAAACCTTCTGGACCTCCTCCTCAACCTCGACCCTGACCGATTGCTACTCTTGGTGGCATCTTATCAACCCTAGAATCGACTTTGCCATGATACCAACTGATGCAGCAGATAATAAAGAAAAAAAAGAAAAAAAAGGTTTTGTTCAAACTTCAAATATTCCTAGGAATATCGACTATGAACATCGATAATTATTTAGACTTCGGTTTCCCGACTTTAAATAATAATCAATTAAACTTGAATAAGTTTAAGAAAACTTGAACAAGTTTAAGGAAAAACATAGACTTTTGAAGATCCTAGGCAGTGATCCATGCTCTTAGGCTAACTGAATTAAGACTTACTAGCAACTCTTAATTAATGAAAAGAAATATAAGGGGAGATTACCAGACTCTAGAGCCATGTCTGCAAAAGTACCTGAAACTAACTTAGCACTACATATGTGAAAATCCCTACAAATTCAGACATATTTGTAGGAGAACCAAAAATCATGCAGATGCCTTGGCTTATATCACATCCTTGTTAAAAGACCCAACAATAGAAGCAATATGAGTCGGTAGAGTCCTCGATCCTTCAACATCCGATGTGGAAGATAGAAGAAAGTCATTTGCCATAATCGGTTCGGAACGATACGAACCTGGTGAATGGAAAAAGCCTATCCATCGTTATCTCGAGTCAGGTGAGTTACCTACGAGCACGACTCAAGCACATAAAATCAAAAGCAGGGCAACTAACTACCATCTTAGAGATGAAATCCTTTAAAGACAATCTTTCTTGGGATCATTGCTCAGATTCCTTGGAAAGGAGCAAGGGCATCAGATTCTGGTCGAATTATATTATGGAGATGCATGAAATCACATCTCGGTAAGGAACCTAGACATGAGAGCAAAAACCAAGGGTTGATTCTTCCCTTATATGCATGAAGATACAAAACATATGACGAAGGTCTGTGATGAATGTCATAGGTTTGGGAAGAAGATCCATGCATGACTTTACTTCGCTTGGCTAATTCAATTTTTTCGAGATTTGAGACTTCACCTTTCCATCTACGTCTCTAAATTCATTATTAAGCCTTGTCCATTTGCAAAAGGAGGGTGGATATCGTAGGACCACTCCACGAAGGGATGCTTCAGCAAAAGTATCTAATCGTATCTATCGATTACTTCACGAAATGGGTTGAAGCATCTTCACTAAAGCATATTCGAGATAAGGATGTCTTCAAATTCTTATTCGAAAATATTATCTACCATTTCAAGATACCAGCTGCAATAGTGTCAGACAATGGGAAATAACTGCAAAAGACCAACATAGACTTATTGTTAACTTATCAAATCAAGAAGAGCAAGTTTACACCCATATACCCCCATAGAAATGGTCAAGCAGAGATAACAAACAAAACCATAACTGAAAATTTGAAGAAAAAGTTGGATGGCCACTATGGTGATTGGTACGAGCAATTACACAATATCTTATGGTCCTATCGAACTACAAATAGAGAAGCTACAGGACTATCACCTTTCATGCTCACATATGGGACTGAAACAATATTGCCAACAGAAGTAATGATCCCCACAACTAAGTCAGAGGCCTAGATGAAGAACCTCACAACATATATGATACTCGCGAAGCTTGATGATCTGGAGGAGGCACGATAAATTGGACCCAATAAGATGGAAAATTACCAGAGAATACTACGAAGAGAATACGATAAGAAGGTCCGACCAAGAGAGTTCCATCTGGAACAGCTGGTCCTAAGAGAGATCCCAAAATATGAAAGAAATAAGGAAGGAATAAAGTTAGAGCCCAAATGGGGAGGTCCATATACGATATTGTCCTAGGTAGGAGAAGGTGCATACAAGCTTCTCAAGCCAGATGGGAAAGAGATGGATCATCTTTGGAACATAAAGCATTTGAAGCTATATTATCCTTAAGAGGTAATCCATGGTTGCAAAATGGATCATTCGTACCCGAGGAAAGTTACGTCCTTCCCACGAGGTTATTTGAGGACTGGTAGTGCCAGAGTTAAAGGGACTTCCCAGAGACTAATTAAAGTAGCCCCACAACCCACAAGGTCAAAAAATGGATCATTCTTACTTGGGGCAAGGCACGTCCTTTCCACGAGGTGATATGAGGACTGTGGTAACGCCAGGGTCGAAAAGGATGCCCAACGACTAATTAAGGTATCCCCACAACCCAAGAGGTTAAAAAATGGATCATTCGTACTCGGGAAACCGAGTAATCCCTGATGTGATATGAGGACTCTGGACTAGGTGGCTAGATTCGAAGAGGCTACCCAGAGACTAACACAGGTGGTCTTATGACCTAGGCCTAGAGGTCAATCGATTTGAGAAAGGGATCCCTAAACTTGAGTTGCAATAGGTCATTCGTACTCGGGAAACCGAGTAAGCCCAGAGGTGGCCTAGAACCTAGACTAGGAGATTTATCAGGCTAGAGCCTAGCGATGATGAGATATTGATAGACACATTTTAGTGTCTAAATTGCACCTTAATTTCTAGTGAGTTAGTATTCGATTTTGTGTCTATTACGTGTTTTTATGCTTTTGTAGGTACATTAGAAGAATAAAGATTTGTGAAAAAATTGGCTCAAAAAGTGTTCAAGACACCCGGGAAAATGGATCAAGGCACCCACACTTTGGATCGGGCTGAGCTGGATCGGGTCAACCCAGCGGGTCAACCAGGTGAGTCAACACAGCGAACCAGGCGAGTCAACCCAGGATCGGCCGATCCAACTCATCGGGATTCTCCTGATTCAACTGTGCACTTCAATTCGCGTGAGAAACAAGTTTTTGTTGCTTCCAGATTGTTCTAAACACTCATAGTTATCTCACGCAAGTCATAAACATCAAAAGATCCCGTAAAATCAGCTCGGAAATCATGAATTTTGCCGGAATTATGTTTCGATTCGGATTGAGAATTGTGGGTTGTCTCTAGGGTTTCTACTACCTATATAAACCAAGAGAAGCCAAGAAAATCGAGGACAAAAACCTAGAGAAGAAATCAGAGCAATTCCGGCCACTTCCGGTAGCCGCCGGACACCTGTTGCTGGTCCGGCAGGCGTGTTCTTCATCAGCCACCATCGGAGAAGACGACTCAGCAACATTTATATTTGTTGCTGATTCAAACTGCTCCTGTTGCCTATTCTTTCAACCATTTATTGCTTAGAAACACTTCTGTAACTGCTGAACCCTGTTCTGTGACATTTATAAACGTATCTGTTCAGCTGTT
>JAJJMC010023094.1:2322981-2342108 GCA_023531435.1 Papaver californicum
CTAACCAAGTCCATGACAAAGAGGTTCTGGTCACCGCCAGATCTTGGGCATCGGGCACGCAATTGATTTGCATAAACTTGATTAAGAGAGAAATCAGGTCGCTTACTACTGGACTGGCCGTATAACCTTTGCTTGAAACTAGTGCACCTAGCCTGTCCTATTGTGTGGCTTCCTGCATCGCCACAATAGTAGTATTTATACTTCAGAAAAATATTTACTGGTTGGAACAATTTTATTGTTCAATTGGACAATGTCTGAAAACTTAGGTGAAATGAGATGCAGAGATGGTTTAGTTAGGTTACCGGATAAGGCGACGAGGTCGACTACAGTAAGCCCCTTTAGCTTGAACTTGGTGAGTATCGTTTGGAAAGTATTGTTTGGTGCAGGAATGTTTTGGTTGGAGCCACTTAAACTTGCACCTCTCGCGTCTCTTCTTCCCAATGGGACCTCCCAGTTTGGACCACCAGCCTAGACAAACCACAAACAATTTTGATCAATTAATCGTGCAATTTTGATTCAGGAGTGCTCTTCACTGAGAAACAGAACTTGATCATGTATTTTGAGAAAATGGTCATGTACCAAAACAGTTGAATCTCTAGCAGCTAAGGCTAAAATATCAGCACATGAGACGGTTTTTGGGCATTCCTTCTCCAATGCAGATTTTATGTCGTCGATGACATCGAATCCTCTTACCGAGTTCTTGTTTGGGATCGAATTTTTCTCACTGATTATGCTTCCACTGGTGTCCAACAGCAATGATGCATCACAACCCTTCAAGTTTCAATTAGCATAAATATAGAAATATTAGTGAAAATCAAAATCAAAACATAAGACTGAAAAGGAAAATAATGTTGAGAAGGCAATTTAGGCCATAAAAGATGGTTTTAGAAGAACTACAAGACCTTTTATACTGGATCATATACTATTATTATACTGGATTTCTATAATGTGATACAGAAATATGTAGAATGTAACCTTGACAAAACAGTCGTGAAAATGTAGTCTAAGCAATGAAGCGGCCATACGAGCTTCTTTAGCCACAGCTTTTGCCACAACTGATTTTACAATCTCTGTAGCTCTTGGGCATGAGCGATCATAAAATTGAGGATAGAGTTTATAACCACTATTAGCACTGCTTTGTTTTTGAGCTGGACTACTAGCACTGATGCTGCTGGGCTTATGAGCGAAGCAACAAATTGGAGCAAAAACTACAAGTAAAAGAACAAATGTATATACGCTAGTAGTAGAGCAACCCATGTTTTTCATATGTTTGTCGCGAAAATTACTGAACTTAAGAGGAGAAAGAAACTAGAAAGGGTTTGCATGATGAAATGACACCAGTTTTTGAGCATTATATAGTGAAGACAGAAGAACACTAATTATTTTCATTTATTTATATTTTAAATAGATTGAGAATGGTTGGAGTTGGTTACTAGCTCCCGCTCTTATTTAATGATGGAGTGATTTTGATTTTTGAATACCGTTATCTCGCTACATTTAATTAATACTCGTAATTCCTTTCAAAATATCAAATAGTTGATCTTATAATTTACCATGTATAACAAATAAATTTGGCCAAATTGAAAATGATGTACCAAAATATCAGGTGTCAATAAGGATTATGATCTCATTGAGCAAACCTTTTTGCAAGGGAAAAATGTAAATGTCCCTAAATCTTACGTGCAAGAAATTTTGGTTTTCAAAATAAAGTCATATTCCTGTGTATGTTATTGATTTAAATCAGTTGACTTAACTGTGTGCCACAACAAAAAATATCGATAATTAAAAAATTGCTCATAGGCTCATTGTATTTTCCCCAAACTATGAATAGTGTGTATACTTTGTTGATGAATATTCTTTTCCCTAATTTCTATGTTTTGGATATATTCATTGGAGGAGTTGGAGAACTACTTTTCCTATTATTGTAACTAAAACCTAACCTACTTATTGATATTGTTATCTATTATTTTATTTAATTCGTTATATATGTTTTATTGATCCACTACACGTTAAGCTTCTAAAATACTATTCATGTTCTTATTGGTTCGAGAAAGTGCATGCGGCAACTTACTAGCTATGGTCTCGTACCTGGTTAGCAATTCTGAATTCGGCAAGCATATGAAAGTGCCAACATATAAGTATTACATAGACTCTGAAAAGTAAAATCAGGTCAAAAAATTAGTTAAATTTGGTAATAATTTTTTCGGATGCATAACATGTTATGCATTCATTTTCTCGTATACATAATAGATTATGCAGCCGTTTTTTTATTTGACTGCTAACAAAAAATTGCATAATACGTTATGTAATTATTTTCTCGACTGCATAACAGGGTATGCAGACATTTTTGTAGTTGCATAACATGTTATGCAAACATTTTTATAGCTGCATAACATGGTATGCTTCCATTTTTTTGACAAGTTATGCTTCCATTTTTGTAGTTGCATATTATGCAGATATTTTTATAGCTGCATAGCAGATTATGCATCCACTATAAAAAAACAAACTTACAAAAATCTTGCACTTACAAAGAATGATAAGTCTTACAATTACAATATCAAGAGTACAATTACAAACAAAAATAATCCATGTTACCATGTAAGTGTATTTTTAAGAACATTTAGAACACTCGTCTATCACTTATAAGTTTATAGAAAATATATGAATCCTGTAAATGAGATGGGGGAGAGTTTCAAAACCAAAAATGAAGTTATCAAGAAACCGTTAAGACCTTTCTGAATAATTGAGTGATTAAGAATACCGTTATATTACCACGTATCGAGCCTCTCTCATTGGATCTCAGGATCTACCATTTAAGAAATAACGAACTAATCGGGCCATATTTTGAACTAATTTACGTAAGAAAATCATGGTGTTGAGGCCTTGAGGGATCAAACTCAAACTGATTTTCTTAGTTGTCTAATACACGTAGAAGCTGCAGACTACATGTGTTCCCCGGTCAAGCAAAGATACATCCAATGTTTTTGTTACTCCTGAGCAGACCAATTACGGTGGATTTCTGGGGTATCATTCATGCTTTCAAGATTATTAAAGCATATATCATGTGCAAAATTTGGTTTGAATGCTACCCAGTATGTATTTTATTCTGGCATTATCGAAGTTTAGTGCCTTGGATGTTCCTTGTTCACTTGGAAAATTACATGAGATATCATAAGACTACACAGTTTAGATATTGGCAAGTGGGTTGAGAATGCAACTAATAGTCAGCGTTTAAACTAAGCATATCGACCGCGAATATGGGAATCTCTTCAGGACCTTTGTAAACAAATCAAGAAAATCAGTCTGATATTATGGAGGAGTTGGAGAACAACTTCTCCAACTTTCGTCAACGAAAACTTAACCTACTTTTTTCTATTTTAATCCTTGATTCGCTTAATTATGTTTTCTTTTTCTTGACCCACTACACAATTAGTTACTAACGAACATAGTACTCCGTCAAAATTAGTTAAAAGCTTCTAATACAGGATCTAATTGGTTCAAGAAAATATGATATTTCTTGTGTAATAATTGGCACAGCCAGATCAAATGTTGAATCTCCATTGAAGAGGACATAATAACATTATTCCTCTGTTATCAATTTCCCTTTTTATTGATAAACTCATGGAGAAACAGTCAGAGCACATTGTTGCATGACCTTTACCAAGTTAATAATCTCTGTTTCTAGCAATCATATAAGCAAGGAAATGAAGGAATCCATTTATTTATCGACTTGGGTTCAGAAAAATCTGAAGATAATCTTTTCTTTCAATTACCCAAACAGCTAATATCACACCTCAGGATTACTTGTAATGTACTTTTTTTTATACTGGGACTGAACTGTAACTTATACATAACAATCATTCCCAAACTGGTAAGTTAAATAGTAAATCCACTATACACAATAAATACAACAACGCAATTATAGGGCTACTAAAACATTATTGTCTTGCCTACAGAATTAGTTTCTTCGCGAACTTCGCCTGCTATCCGTATGGTGACCAAAGCTCAAGGTTGACATCTAAGGCCATAATAAAGTTGTTCTTTTGTATGGTTGATTTTTACACCTACAAGACTGCATACAGATTGCCGGCAAGGAAAGAATAGAGTCAAACAACAAATACTCAGATCATGGTCATGGCGAATCTTCAATTAAGAATGTCTTGCTAGATTAGGCAAACTGAAATTCTGTAGGAACAAAAAAAGGGGGCGAAAGGAAAAAGAAAAAGGATACAGTACAACCCACGCGAGGAAAAAAAATTTAGGCAGATATAAGATAGCTCACATGCAAGGTTTCTGTCAAAATTATTCAATGGGCAACTCATTTACCCTATAGCCTAGCCTAGGAAACCCATATGCAAAACTGAAATGTACAATCGAGAAGGTAATGTTTCATATAAAAGTGGTTCCAGCAAAAAATGTACGGACATAACTTTCATTTTACAGCAGTATAAGTTCAATAATCCCATTGAAGTATCACCAGTTGTCCCAATTGTTTGGAGAACGAAGATAAGTGGAATCTACTTACATTTATTGCTGACCTTTGCTACAAGCCTAAAGACCAGCCTGGACTTTCATATTAAAGAAGTTCTCCAATCTATGCATCAAACAAGTAATTAGAGACAAAGAGTGACGAAGTGAGAGAGATAGGAATAAGAAAAACATAAGAAGCACAGGTCTCACCTGGTTGAACATTTATAATAAATGGTTTCTGGGGAGTTGTAAGTCCGTGCATTAGCAAACATTCTTTTCATATCCGCAACAAACATCTCAAAAGTAAGATAATATTGTTCAGACTCAAGCCTCTTTGACATTGTCCTTAAATCTGCAATTGGATAATATATATCTATTCAGATTTAGCAAGCTAACCAGAATAAATGTTAAGTGACAAAAATGTATAAAATACCACGTGAAATACTTTTCCCAAGGCAGTCTGTATTGTACATCTTTGTACTAGAAAACAACCAAGGTTTGGTAGGAATCAGATAAGGAGGCTCAGAGCAAATTTGTTATCGATTAGTTGGCTTCAATAAACAATTTTTTTTCGAAAAGATGTCAAATTGAAGTCTGTGTCAGAAAGAGAACCTAGAAATGATTCAAATAACTGCGGGACCTCATATATTTTCATACTCACAATCTCACATCAACAGTTTAACTCAAGAAGGAAAAGTTATCTAGTTCAATTGGTATGTGTAAGTCTTAATGGAGAAATCAAATATTTTATTCTATTTGAAGTTGTTTTAACTATTCCTAATTGGAGAGAGAGAGAGAAAGAGAGAGAGACGCCGTTGGTACGACTCCTTTATTAAGTTAGTCTTATTACCCATGGGATCTTTGATGACGTCATAATAGTCGGGCACATCACGTGGATCAACTGGTTCCTTAAAGGGCCAAGCATCCGGGTGGTCATGCATCATCTGTTAACATGCAGAAGCAGGTGTGTTAGCAAGAATTCTAATCCACACACTCGCTTTGATCAGGTATAAAATTGAGTGACTTGGTGATCAATGAGTGATTGTTAGCATATACGAAAGATCAACGCTTTGGCGGTCACTGATGTTGCTCAACATCTGATAGGCTAAAGTAAGATCAAACAGAAGAAAGACAAGATATGTGTAGCACAAGAGTCACCTTTAAAAGTGTGCGCATGAAGGTGATCAATGACTGGCGGAAGTCAGTACTGTCCACAGATGGATTTAGAGTTTTATATCGTGAATGACCCCATTGATCAGGAGTCCAGCCAGCTTCCCCTGTTAATCAAAATCATGAAAGTTTCAATAAGCATGCAAAACTGCCGGCTATACCTGCTGCATTTCCGTTCGATAGCAATTGCGTTTTGTGAAGATTTTACTTTTAGATCTTGGAACACAATAGTACTAAGTCTAGACAGGAAATAAACTTCAACTACTAAAGAAGTACAAAACTTTTGGGGTTTAGAGCACCTCATTTGAGTGATAAAGATACTATGAGAATGTAGAAGAAAATAAAAGATGAAACAAGCCATAGAAACTTACTCAAACCAGGAATATCCTCAACTTTGACAATCTTTTTAGGAATACCGGCTTCTTTCTGAAACAAGAACAGATAATTAAGAAAGTTAGCTTAAAGTTTGAAATACAGATAGGTATATGATGCATATAGAATCCCGCATGTTTCTGTGTAGCAAGGTTGAACTATACACGTATACCTAAACTATATGGAAACAGCTTATAGTTTAAACCAAACCATATTCCCTATTCGTAACATGGTGGTGAATAATCATCCATTCGGAACAGCTTCCTACAATAAATATAATTATGCAAATGTTTGGATTGAGTTTTTCCCCATAATAATTAGGAAACCTTCTCTGAATAGAATAACCCATTAAGAAATCAGAGTGATTCAGTATTTATAGTATGAACGTTTTTACAATACTTTATACTTGTGTACAAACATCTTTGTAAACCATTTGCTACCTCACGAGGAGATATGGTCTTTTGATGAAAGATCTTTGTAACTCAGCTCCATTTTTGCCAATAGCACATGCAAAATAACCCAAGAACAATCTTGAAGGTGTCTGTACACGGGTGTAATTATGATGATTTCCATATGCCAGCTATATCTGAGACAACAGCATATGCAAACAAAAATGACTTAATTTATGAATAAGATAACTATACTCTTTCCATTTGGTCCACGAAAGTGAATCCTGTAAGAATCTTAGAAGATATCAACCTTCAGGTTACAAGCCAATTTGGCGCAACATTATTATCGGAAAATAAAGGAACAACGTAATACAGAACTCGATGGAATTGAAATGACTCCAGTTCAATTTCAGGTGAAGGTAAATAAACCAGATAGGCCATTTGCTCCAAATAACAACAAAATACCTTTTGAAAGTCAATTCCTGGGTAGACAATGTGACAGTTAGAGAGCTCTCTAATCTTTTCATCGATTGCCTGAAATTACAAATCAAACGAATAAATGAGTTTGAACACTTTAGCCAGATATTTACCAAAACATAGAAAGATAAAAGGATTCCAGAAATTAGTTTTATAGAATCCAAGGGATATGTTTTGACTTGTTTTTCACATTAGGGATTAGCTTTACAATCTGCTAATGATATATCTGAACAAGTGTACAACATAATAACATACCCATAGTTGCAAATATCTGAATTAGGCTGCACAGACTATTATCCTCCCATTATGGTTACTCCAGTTATCATTTACTATACATCGTCATGTAGTAATTTATCGGTATGGTAGGAGAAATAGAAGAAATCAAAATAGTATCACCACTACTTCATGTCAGAAAGTTCTTAATCATTTTTTTTAGAAAAGCAAGTATCTGAATAAGGCCATACGACCTGTTATTCTCCCATTATGGATACTTTTGTTATCATTTACTATACATCTACATTCTACATCTTGTAATTTACCGGTATTGTAGGAGAAATAGAAGAAACCAAAATAGCTTCACCTCATATCAGAAAGTTCTTGGGTATTTTCTAGAGATCACTCCTACACTAGTAGTACCCTTTCCACATTGCCTCTCCAGAAAATTCAGTTTAATGTGAAACCAGTACTCATAACATACATTTTCGCAATTTAATAGTAACACAAACCCCTACCTGTCTCTGTTGGCGAATCATAGTTGATAAATCAGTATACGGAAGCTTTGGATCAATTCTGCATTCCATCAGTATCCCTCCATCATATTCTTTGATATATCTGATTGGATGAAATACTTGTTAACATAAATTACAACATATAATATGATAATCCGCAAAACTGGCTGCATGAAGGAAAAGTCAATCTAGATTATCATATATCAATAATTAACTCAAAAACTCTAACAAGTTTTAGTTAATATTTAACTAATTCTAAATGCTAACTCCTACGCATACCCTTGCCATCTATCCTTGTCCAAGTTGATCTCTTTTGTGAAACCCTGTTCATGGAAAGACAGCATAAGTACATAATTCAAGGGAAAAAAAATCAAAGAAAAAAAGGAAGACTCTGCACCAATTAGAGATGCAACCAAGGAAAATGCACTATAACTGACCTGCTTAATAAAATATCCTACGGCATTATTGTCTGCGTAGGTTAAAAAATGAGTGAGCCCATCTACATCACGTGCATGCTGTTTTAAATGATTCATAAGTCTTGTTCCATAGCCTTTCACTTGTTCATCTGCTGTAATTGCAAGGAAAGCTATCTCCCCAAATTTTTGACTACAAGAATTTGGAGATAAAGCTTCAGTAAACGGGATCAAAGTTTGCCAAATAGATTGATCTAATCCGCAATAGATGTGTAATTGGCGAGTATCCCAATCAATCAAGGACACGAGATATAAAAACAGAAATGAACCAGCAAACTTCAATTAATATTACGAGAATTTGTTTCAAGTTAATGCCCTCCCACCCTAATGAAGTTGAATATCAATAGCAAAAATTACTTGATCACTGACTTCACCTGACATACGGACGGAAGGTTATGCCACCAACAACATGATTGTGTCTGATAACCATAACAGATTTGTGGCTTCTGCGAAGATTAAAATGATGAAGTGATGTCAAATAAACTAAGCAGAAACAAGCAATACATCTCCACAAACTAACCAATGTTAAAAGTTCTCCAGAAATCCAAGATATCAAAAGCATAGGAAGAATTAAAGAGCCACAACGTAGATACATGAACTTCTGAATCCATGTACCACAGATACAGAGTAACTATTTCTTAAAGGACATTAAAGTATGAAAACAGAACTAGCAGAAGTTCCTTTCACAACTGAAACTTGTTCAGCCATCCAAGGGATTTAATAATGGTAACAGGATATCAAATCTATAGTTTGGTTGAGACGTTGAGTTTGCATAGTCTATTGTGGTGTTTGAAACCTAACAAGATAATACCATATCATATGTCAGCAGAAGTAAAACAAATAACTATAAAACAGAAGAAGTAAAAGATTGAAGATGATTCTTAGCACACAATGTAACCTTTTCAAGGAGCTCTAGAAGCACACCTGTCCATAACAAGACGAACAATGTATTCCTTGGGCATATTAGGAAGTTGTCTAGCAAAGATATTCTTCAACCCTATCAACCTTAGAAAAGCAACAAGTATGTTAAGTAAATGCACAGCCCAGGGACATCGAAAAACCATCTATATAATTATACACAAAATGATGTTCAAGACATAAAATAATACCAAATCATATGCTGATCAATTCCATCATTCGCATAGCAAACAAACTTGAGTCTTCCTGTTTCTTCCTGTTAAAATAAAAAACATAATACTTACATCGGAGACTATCAAGAAAATCAGTAATTTAAAGTTTGAATTTTGAAAAATTAATTACTTCTCTTTTCAAGCTCTCTTCTCTTGCACTATAAGCTCCACTTGCTTGTAAATTCTCAGTAAGAATCTCTTTCACTCCAGTTACTGAACCAACACCTGGTGCTAAATTGTTACTTGCCGTCAGTTTTTGAATTTCAGAATCAATCTTTAATAAAGAATTCTCCATCTTGATTTTCGTTTTCCTAGAATTATTCTCTAACCGTGCATTCGTAAATACCCTCATTGAATCATCGTTATCTTCTTCTTCTTCCTCATCACCAATATCAGCATCAGGATCATCATCATCTTCAACAACTACATCTTCTGAATCATTTTCAAATTCTGAATCACCACCAACACTACGACGAGCACTAATACTTTCAAGTTCATCATCTTTAGTAGTATCTGAATAAGAGTATGGAAAATTACTCGGTAGATGTTCATCTAACTTGCGCTTATTATGTAGAGATGAACTAACCGAAGCTGAAGCTGAATGTGATGATGGTGATGGAGAATGTGAAGTAGTTCTTGATCGAACTGACTGGCCTTCCATTTTAGGGTTTTCGAATTTGCAAATCCGTGCGATCAATCAGTTTAGGAAGAAATTTAGAAGCATAGTTAGGGTTTTCATGAAAATTTTGGGAAAGTTGGTGTTCTTCGATAGTAACGAAATATAATTTTTTGCACCTGAGACGTAACATTAGAATGTGACGTTAGTACCCTCAATTATTGTAGAATCGTAGAAGAGTTTTTGACCGTTTGAAGAGTATTATCGTCTTTCTGGTGCATCTATTGAAGTGGTAGTCGGCTGATTGGGTCTGACGAAGTATATTTCCACATTTTGGTGCCACTCACGGTAGGGATGTAAATGAAACCTGTTTTTGGGCTCATCTTTTTTGCACGGAGGCTATGATGTCTATAATGCCTAATAAATACCAAATGTCCAAACCACCTCTTGATTAATTTCTTTTTATCGTATCACTCTTTCATAGAAGCCTGATATAGGGGCTCCCATATCAATAGAGGGGCTCCAATAATAAGACGAAATAGGGACACTATGAAGTAAAACTCAAAAACCCCTTATCCATAATTCTTATCAAATACCCAAACTATCCCTGATTATTAATGTTAATTACATTAATTAGTTAAGATTAGATTAAGCTAATCATGATTAATTAAACATAAAATATTTCTTAATCAAATTTTTAGGATCAATTTTTTTTTTTTTATTTGTATTTGGTGGGAAGAAAAACTTGATGAAATTTAAGAAAATTTTATGGGTTTTTTTTTTAAACCCTAGATTTTGATTCAATAAACCATAGTGGCATTTAGATACCTCTAGATTAAACTCTTGATCTTTTTATGGCACAAATTAGATGAAATCACGATATGAAAGTTTGATTTTTTGTGATTCAGAGAATGTTACGGTTGGGTTTCATGTCGTACCCAACCGTAACACCAAGAACACCGAAGAACATCATATTTTCCCAAAATTACGGTTGGGTTTTCAACAAAACCCAACCGTAACTCGAAGAACAATGATGAACACCATCTTTTTCCCAAGTTACGGTTGGGTTTTAAACCAGACCCAACCGTAACTCAAAGAACAATGATGAACCCAATTTTTCCCCTAGTTACGGTTGGGTTTTAAACCAGACCCAACCGTAAGTTGAAGAAATTGATGAACCACATTTTTCCCATAGTTACGGTTGGGTTTTAAAGGAAAAACCAACCGTAACTTATCCTTAGGAGAATTGATTTTTTTGGTTAATTTTGAGTTTTAAAAAGCAAAATTTTGAAATAATTCAATCATTTTTTTCTAGATTGAAGGTAAATTGGGTGTTTGAAACAAAGAAAAAACGAAAAAAACACAAATTAGATAATCTAAATTTGTGTTATCCAGTAGAATTTACGGTTGGGTTTTGGCTTATAACCCAACCGTAACAATTCTGATAATTTATGTTCCATTTTCAACACATATTTACGGTTGGGTTTTACCTTAAAACCCAACCGTATCCAGTTGAATTTACGGTTGGGTTTAGCTTATAACCCAACCGTAACATATTCTGTTAATTTTTGTTTCAAGTTCAACACAGAATTACGGTTGGGTTTTGCCTTAAAACCCAACCGTAGACAAGTTGTGGTGTTTGTACAAAATGTATTACGGTTGGGTTTAGTTATCGGACCCAACCGTAAATTGTCCTGTTAACTGTTTTTTGATTTTCAATATACTCCAAATTGGGTTTAAAACACAACTTTGTAACTTATTCCTTGTATTGTAATAGATTTAAAGTAGTACATTAAAGGAAATAAATGATTGGAAACGAAATACAATAGAACATTGGATGATTACACTTAAGCACTTAAAGATAATGGCGAAAATCAAACACCCGACTTGTTTCCATAATACGATAGCAATCTGTATGCTTGAACTCCTCCCCATATTTGATTCTATATTGCTCCATAGCCAACACATTCTGAAAAAAGACAAATCAATTATAAGTTTGAATTTTAGAAATCTTTTTTTAATTAACGATTTATTAATCGACAAACTTACTCTTTCCACACCGTTCTCATAGGGATTTGCTTCGAATCTAGCTTTCATTTCTAGTTTTAAGTTGTTCATGCATCGATACAACGTCTCAAACCGTCTCTTGATGGCTCTCCACGTAACCCAAGGGTTTACATTCCCATGTAATGCCGCAAACATTCGAAATACACGATTCCACCATTCATCGGTATCAAAACCCTCATTCCAATTTTGTTGTGAAACAACGTTGTTATTGTTGTTATAGAAGGCTCTATCATAAGCATGCTCTACCATCGTATGCCATGCTCGAACAATTGCAACATCTTCATCATTCGTGTATGTATTTACCATTTTTAGTGGTTGAAAGGGTATGGTGAGAATAATGAGAAAGTGTATAATTATAATGAGAATGAAAGGGATAGAGAATAATGAGAAAGTGACAAGTAAAGGTTTCTTTTTATAGGGAAAAAGTCACCAACGGGTAGATTTTTGAAAAAAAAAACCGTTGGAATTGTGTATTTTGAGAGGACGTAAATTCAGAAATTTTGAGATTCCCGTAGAATTTACGGTTGGGTTTCACCTCAAAACCCAACCGTAACAGATGATGAGGTGTTTTTACAATTTATTTACGGTTGGGTTTAGTAACCCAACCGTAAAATGATATTTTGAGTGAAATGTAGTTACGGTATGGTTGAGTAACCTAACCCAACCGTAACTTCTAGTGTTACTGTTAGTGTATATTTTACGATTTGGTTACGGTTGGCTTTTTCCTTGAGACCCAACCGTAAGAAAGTTTGGTGTTTGTTCAATTTTTTGTTACGGTTGGGTTTAGTAATCGAACCCAACCATAAATATGAATTTTTAGTATGGATTCTAGTTACGGTTGGCTTGAGTCATGGAAGCCAACCGTAAGAGAAGTTTTTAAGACAAAATTAGTTATGCTTGGGTTTAGTTCATTTTCTTATGAAATACCATAGTTGTAAAAAACCTTATTTTTAACATTAAAGGAAGAACTAAATGAAACGAAATACAGTAGATCATTAGATGATTAAACTTAAACACTTAAACACTTAATCATAACGGCGAAACTCAAGATATAAACTATGTTCCAAGATACGATAGCAATCTGTATGCTTGAACTCCTTCCCATATTTGATTTTATACTGCGCCCTAGCCATGACATGCTGAAAAAAATAAATCAATTATAAGTTTCATTATTTTAAAAAAAAAATGGGAAGAAAGAACCATTTATTAATTGACACACTTACTCTTTCCACATTGGTTTCGTCGGGAAATGCTTCAACTCTCATTTTCATTTCCAGTTTTAGGTTTTCCATTTCTTCATACAACGCCTGAAAGCGTCCCTTGATGTTACTGATCGTCCTCCGATATCTATTCCCGTGTAATGCCACAAACATTTCAAACACACCCTCCCACCAAGAATCGTCCTCCTGACAGTCCATCCAATTTTCAGCTATATCAACGTTTCTATTGTTGTTATAGAAGGCTCTCTCGTAAGCGTGGTCTATCATCGTAACCCACCCTCGAATAATTGCAACATCTTCATCATTCGTGTATCGAACCATTTTAAATGGTTGAAAGGGTATGGTGAGAATGAGTTGGAAAGTCTAGAATTATAATGAGAATGAAAGGGATAGAGAATAATGAGAATTATAAAAGGAAATGTTACCTTTTATAGGGAAAAAATTCCCAACGGCTAGATTTTGAAAAAAAATAACCGTTGGAATTGTAATTTTTTTGTGACTATTGAGTGATAATTTACGGTTGGGTTTTGGCTTAGAACCCAACCGTAATATATTATTGATTTTTGTGCAAATTATATTACGGTTGGGTTTTGGCTTAGAACCCAACCGTCGTTTTTAGTGTTAGTTTTAGTGCGATGATCATTTACGGTTGGGTTATGTAATGTAACCCAACCGTAAAAAATATGTTATTTTATTACAAATTATGTTACGGTTGGGTTTAATTATGTTACCCAACCGTAAACATAAGTTTTTAATTGGAATTTTATTTACGGTTGGGTTGTTTATTGAAACCCAACCGTAAATGATCATCTTCGTTTCATATATTCTTCATTTTTTATGGTTAAATCAATCTTGTATTTGTTTTGTGTTGGTGGAAAAAGTGGAAGAGAGATAAGAGAGTTTTAACCCAAAATTTTGAAAACACCAAAATGAGTGATTCTAGTGGCAAATTTGTGGAGTGTGAATCCTTGTATGATTGCCAAACTAAATTCTACATACCCATTGAGGGAGACCCAACAATGTATGATTATTTGGATGGTAGAGAGGTTTTAAGTGTAAGTTGTGATGGTGAAACTAAAGCAAATGGAGATATTAGTCGTCAAAGTGAAGATACAACTGCTGAGAATAGTCAGGTATGATTCTAACTTATTCTCTTTTTCATTTTTTGCAGATATTTAAGGAACTGAAGTGCATAAATTTTTTTTTTTTGTTACAACAGTATAGTTACGGTTGGGTTTCCTCAACAAACCCAACCGTAAGTATCTATTTGTGTTTCTGGAAAGTACAGTTTTACAGTTTTTCGGTTGGGTGTTTACCACAAACCCAAACGTAACTTATTACGTGCATGGGTATTTACTGCACTTGTTACGGTTGGGTTTTGGCTGCAAACCCAACCGTAACATTGGGTTGACTTCTTTCCTTATATTACGGGTTGGGTATGACGATATTACGGTTGGGTATGACGATATTACGGTTGGGTATGACGCTATTACGGTTGGGTCCGATGCTTCTAACCCAACCGTAAACTTATTGGTTTTAGTGTTTTTTCTGACGCTTGGGCTTGATCTTTTTTGTTCAGGTCTCGGTTGTACCTCAACCAATGTATGATCAGCCTCCTCCAAATGATATTGAAACTATAGATACTACGGATCACTATTTGAACGACCTGGTAGGTTATAGATAAGTTGTTAATCCCTACCGACAATTGTCATAATGCCATTTTTTTTAACCTAACTTTATGTTTTTGGACCATGTAGACATGGGATAAAAAAGAAGATGCAAAGAAGTGGGCTACAGAACATGGGAAACTCATCATGTGTGTGCTTGTTTGTAACAACCAACAAAAACACAACCGCTTTCAAATGGTTTGTGAGTGTAGTGGACAATACACAAGACATGCAAAGAAGGGTACTGAGTATGTACCAAAGACGAAGATCAAACGAAAAACTTACACTAAGAAGACGGGATGTCCTTTCAAACTTCAATTTCATAAGAACAACGAGAATAAGTGGTTCTTGTCTACAGTTGTATGCGGTCGTCACAACCACCTACCACCAGAGACTTTGTTAACACATCCTTTTATGGCCCGGCTTACCAAGGAAGAAAAGCTCATCGTAAACGATATGACGGATAAGCGTTTGAAACCCAGTGATATACTCGGGCACTTGAAGAATATAAACTCAAATAATGTGTCTACGTTGGAGACAATCTACAACGCCAAAGCCAAGTTGAAGCGTGAGAAATGGGAAGAAAGGGACCCGATCCAACAACTTTTGTACTTGGGGGAGACAAAAAACTACACCATGTTTCACGAAGAAGATGAAAATAAACAAATTAAGCATATTATATTGGCTCATCCCGAGTTTATAAAGTTAGCACGGTGCTCCCATCAAGTGCTTATGATGGATTGCACGTACAAAACTAACAAGTATGAGCTCCCGGTTTTGAATGTTGTAGGGCAAACTTCTACCAAGTCCCCGTTTAGTGTTGCCTTTTGCTTCTTGAGAAACGAGCTCGAAGAAAGCTATATGTGGGCATTGAAACAAATTAAATTATTCTACGTTGAAGGTTATACCCCTAAGGTAATTATCACCGACAAAGAACAAGGCTTGATGAATGCCATTGCAAGGGTATTCCCAGATGCTCATCATCTTCTTTGCACGTTCCACTTGTGGAATAATATTCAAACCAAGTGCAAAACGATTATTCGGCCAACAAAGAGAAGCAAGATGGAGAGAATTAATAAATTGCCGGTATCAGAACAAGAAGCGGCCAAAGAAAAATTCAAGGAGGATGACAAGTTGGCGGAACTAAAATAGGCTAGTTTCCAAACTGAATGGGATGCTTTGACATGGTCTATCACCAAGGAAGACTATGAAGAAAATGTTCGTATGTTATGCTTGCATTGGAGTAATTATCCAAAAGTTGTGAACTATTTGATGGACAATTGGTTGAATCCCCACAAAGAGAAGTTTGTAGCGGCGTTCACAAACCAATATAGGCACTTTGACAACCAAGCTACAAGTACCGTGGAGTCATCTCACAACAGAATGAAGAAGAAGCTTCATAATTGTGATGGTGGGTTTGTTATGGTCTTCGAAGCGATGCACGATTATTTTGTCCGTGACCTTGACAGAGTTAAGGAATCTTTTGAAAAAAGCCTTTCTAGAAAACACGTCAGCTATAAAGACGAACCATTGCTCCAAAGTATTTTTTATAAGGTGTCGCATTGTGCTATTGAGAAGATAATGTACGAAATAAAGCACTATAGATTGGGCAACTTACACGGAGAAGAAGAGTGTGTTTGTCCTAACATGTCAAGTTTGGGACTTCCCTGCCGGCATATGATGCCCAAGTACGAAGAAGACGGTGTGATCCCAATTCAAGATATTGATCCGTTTTGGCAACAATTGTCTTTCGATGAACCCATCGTCGAGCAAGATTTTGGTGCATCGTTTGCCGACACCCACGTTGGAAAGGCTATAGCTAAGAAATACAATACGTTAAATAAGGCGCAAAGGCAAATTTGGTTGACAAACTTGAGTTACTTCGTGTTTCCGCACACAAGGTACTCTGTCAAGGAACCAATTAGAGGGAAGAGAAAAGGTAGGCCTTCTACCAAAGAATCGAGGGCCGTGGGACGGAAAAAAGCTAGGGAATTGCATGAAGAATCAAAGAAAAGAAACCCTTGTGCATTTGAGCATTTGCAAAATGAATATGAAGCAGAGGATGAGAAGGAGGACGATGCTCAACGAAAAATAAGTCGAACGGAACAAGGGGGACCAAGTGTAGTAGATATTAAAGGAAAGGGTTCCGCGGTTCCCACTCAAGATAGTTCAACAATTGAACTTGGTGCCAAGGGAAAAGTACCTCCACACCCAAACTCAATAAGAGTAAGTATGAAGGAATTAGCAAGAAGAAAAAAAAGAGTTAGTATGAAAGAATTAGCAAGAAGAAAAGAAAAACTTAAAAGCAATACATTAGTAGTTGAAGAGCCATATACGATCCGGATTGCAAGAGGATTGATGCAATTTCCATCTAACTATTCAAGAAATGAGAATGGCAAAATCGTCCGAACCGAGTAAATTATTTATAAAAATTATATGTCATCGTTCCCAGCTTTTTTTCGTCCCTACATAAAGGCCACCGACGATGTTGCCGGTGATGGTAATTGTGGATACCATGTATTCATCGAACAAGTTGGACCATTTAGCGGAGCAGCAGGGTTGGGTATGGACGAAGTAACTTTTGTAAGGCATAAGTCAGCGGTTGAACTACGCTCTTACCCGGATATATACAAGCCAATGATGTGTGCATATAGAGACGAAGAGTCGTTGTTAAACGAGGAGTTCATTGCTCTCGAAAGGCGTTTAATAGGCAATAAGAATTGCACTAGTGAGTATTGGATGAGCATGCCAATATGTGGCCAAATCCTTGCCAACGCTTTTAATAGCGTCATCCATTATATCTCAAATGGATATTGTTTAACATTTGATCCAACAAGATCAACATTTGTCGAACAATTGGCAAATAGAAGATGTGTGATTGGGCTGGTGCAGAACTGCCATTTTGTTGGTCTAAAGTTGAAAGAAGGAAGTCCATTACCCCCTTTACAGGATGGGTACGACGGTGATATCGCCAAGTCTTGGTGTCACAGATTCAAGCACAATTTCGAACTCTGGAAGGCATTAAAACCCTCACCGACATTTCAATTCATATCATTTGTTTCTGAGTCGGAGTCAGAATGTTAATATATATGTTGGAGGAATCATAATATGAATATAGTTTTTGGAATATAAAAATTTGAACTATCATATGTGTTACTACAAAATGTTTCCAGGTTTACGGTTGGGTTTTTAGTAAAAACCCAACCGTAAACTAGTCACTGAACAATTATAATAATATTACGGTTGGGTTTTGAGTGAAAACCCAACCGTAAACCCTCCAGTTTAAATTCACTCAGGTTTACGGTTGGGTTTGTACTCAAAACCCAACCGTAAACCTGTCACTTTTACGGTTGGTTTGTGAGTACAAACCCAACCGTAAACCTGGATGAATTTAAACTGGAAGGTTTACGGTTGGGTTCACTCAAAACCCAACCGTAATATTATTATAATTAACCTTTTTTTGGAATTTCAATTCACTCAAACTGGGTTCAAAACACAAAATTTATGTAAACATCAAATTTTTAACCACATTACAACCCATGAAATCATTAAAGTAACCTGGGATACAATTGAAATTAACACTAAAAAACCCAAATGGCATTACAAAAGAACTAATAAATAGGTTTGTGAGTGAGCAAAAAGTCTTTTAGGATGTGATAATGAGGTAGGTATAAAAAGGGCCATATTTTCCATCTCCTCCATTCCGCAAGAGATCTCTGTAACACCTCATCATCGGTTTCACCCCTAAGTCGTAGTTGACCAATAATACGAACTAATGCCATAAATTCTTCTACGTATCGGTGTATAGTGTTATATCGACAAATCAACTTGACGTGATCACGGTTATAAGGGTTGCCGGTTTCAGAACAAAAGTTTTCATGGATTGTTTGCCAATAACTCGGACTCGTTATACCACTTTGCCTTCTTTCTTCTCCTCTTTTTGGAAAACATAATACATAGTTGCGACAAATACATAAATCTTCTTCCAAAGAAAAATCTGGATTTTTAATGCCAGGTTGACCCATGTTCCACTATGTTGGAGATGATTGTTGTAACATAAAGGTTTATTTTTGAAAAAAATGGATGGAAAGGATATGTACTCAACTATTCCACTTATAAACCAGAAGTATAACGGTTATATTTTGAAAAAATAGGTCGTACAAGGTTTGGACGGCTGTATTTGAAAACCCAAAAAAAATATAATTCAAAAACGACCCAAAACTTTCCACAAATAGAATTTACGGTTGGGTTTTGAAAATAACCCAACCGTAATATCATAGGGGAATTATGTTTTAAGGTCTTAAACCTTACGGTTGGGTTTCCAGCCAATACCCAACCGTAACCGATG
>JAJJMC010023094.1:2342118-2417076 GCA_023531435.1 Papaver californicum
GGTTGGGTTATGGCTGAAAACCCAACCGTAATATCCTAGGGAATTTATGTGTTAAGGTCATAAACCTTACGGTTGGGTTTCCAGCCAATACCCAACCGTAACATTATTCTTTCATATAAACGGTTGGGTTTTCATCAAAAACCCAACCGTAAAACTGTAGTATAAAAATGTGACAGTTTTACGGTTGGGTTTTGGCTAGAGACCCAACCGTAAACCTGTCTTATTTTTCATTTTGCCAGTTTTACGGTTGGGTTTATTTCTGATACCCAACCGTAATAATAATGTGACTGGGTATTTTTACCGGAAAAATATAAGTTTTTTGGTTTCCAACTTCAAATAACTGGTAACTAAATTTTGGCGACTGATTTTTCATTTCACGTCCATGTTAAATTCAAATTTCAAATCTAACTTCACAACTAATTCACACATACGTTAAACTTTGTTGTCCATAGACATAGAGTTAGGGAGAAGGAGGAGGCGTAGGTCGATGACTTTGACGAGCTCTTTTTTTGCTCCTAACATTACGATGAGCAGCACCGCCACGAGTACGAGCTCCAACACGACCGCCTCGAGTACGAGCACCACGTTGAGCATCCCCGGCTTCATCATGTGTCTCTTCATCCGATGCTTGGGGCTCTCTCCTAGTAGTACTCGCATCTGTAGTCGCGCCTCTTGTACTGGGTCTACTCCTCTTTAAAGTCCGCTGCACATCCTCAACTTCATGATGAACCTCTCTAATCAAAGCTTGGACTTGGTCACGCGTCCTCACATCAATTGTTCTTAGGCATGGATTAATAGAGTCCGCCAATGCAACGGCTTTCTTTTTCTATTCACATATGGAAATTAAAGTAGGATCAGTGTTTAATAATAAATCTTAAAAACATTAATAACAAAAATAATGTACGTACCAAATTGAAATATGCCTTCTTCCAGAAACCATCTCCTGTGTTGATTGCCAGAGTCTCCGGATCATTGTTGATGATAGTTGGATGACCAAAATGGCGATACCAATCCAAGTAATCTCCTGCAGCCTCTTTTGTGCCCGGAGAGGGAGTTAACTCATTCCTTTGGACTTGGTATTTCGGATCATTGCGGTTATTCCAAACCGCGACTGAAGGCGTTGGCTCATAGTTTAACACGATGTTTGGCCCTTCGATCATCGACCCATTCACACACAATTTAAACATTTCCAGTGTAACCGTTGTTTGGACGTATCCATATTGGCGGAGAGTTCGTCGGGGGTTGGACATCACGTACCCAAACGGATGGTACAAAGGGCCGTTGTAGCCTGCCACGTCCGACAATCGTCGTAAATCTTCAACATGTCCATCACCCTCTATGCTAATCTTCACATAAGGATCGAAAACAACATCTTCGACCGTGAAAGCATCAATTTCTTTTCTCATCTTTGCTATGAGCATTTCTTTATATTTTGCCTGCGTCCCGGTGAAGACGAATTTCTTTCCCGTAGGTCCATTAACATCAACGCTTGTTTGAGGAGCCAGTCTGGGAAAGTGATCGTATACCCATGCCTATAAAGATAATTAATATTAATATAAGAAACTGAAAAAAAAAAAATTAAAATTGAACATTCAAATTCAAACAATAAATTACCTGAAGCAGACCGGTATTACCGGCAATCTCAGTTCCCCTGACCCTCGAAGCTTTTCGAAGGTTAGCAAGTAGGTAGGCCAGGGTGGCAGTTCCCCACGAGTACTGATGGGTCATCCCGAGATCACCCTGAAGCCATTGTAGATACTGGACGTTCACCCTGTTGCCCGAGTTGTCACCAAAGAAGATGGTGCCGAGCATATATAACAGATAAGCTCTGGCTGTTCGAATGGCTCTGGTGTCATCTATGACGACCCCAGCCATTTCCAACTTCGCGGTCCCTCCAAACTTCTCCCGTAGTGACCGCAGCAATATTTTCTTGCTCATGTATTGAACTTTCTTCTTTGGCATCCCCGGTTTATCTCCAGTCACCAATTTAAATTCCGATTCAGCTTCGGTCTTCTCCCATCCAAGTGTTTCTTTGACAAGTGCATAAATATCACTCCAGGACATGTTGTTGTCAAAACCCTCAAAGACAGATTTACCTTCCACCTCCAGCCCTAGAATTGAGTGGACATCATCCGGCGTTATAGTCATTTCGCCGAATGGGAGATGAAACGTATCGGTCTCAGGCCAATAACGTTCCCTGAACGCTGCGCAGACGACGCTGTCATACTCCCACCTTGAATTTGTAATTCCGGGAGCTAACCCGGTACCATTTACAAGAATTTGTACAGCCGTACATTCTTCAGTTAAGGGCCAATGTTGTGCCCTTTGACGAACCAATTTCTTGATCGCCTGTGTATGATCCTACAAAGAATAAAAAAAAAATTGTTTTACTTACACAAGTTAACAAACCAAAATTTAACAGAATAAGAGAAGTGATTAGAATAATACCTTGGTCGCTGCAACTTTGGCAGCCCATGAATGGGGATAACCAAATAATATTGCTGATTTGTCTGGGGCCTCACCCCATAGTCCTCCATTCCTCCTCTTAGGCCACAGTTGAGGTTCGGCCTTTTCTTTGGGATTTCTTTGGCAACCACCCTTTTCTTTGCCTTTTCTTTTCTAATTTCTTTACCTTTGCCTTGAGGGACATGTTGTTCTCTGTCCCCCTCTTCTTCTTCTACTTGTTGCTCTTGTGGTGGTTCTCTAATCACAAGAGAACCTCTGGGTGTTGGTAGATCACCCAAGCCTTGGAACACATTATATTCCTCTTCTGCAATTTGAGGATCACTACCACCACCTACCTCAAAAGAGGGATTATGGGTCTTGCTCACGCCTCTCTTCTCAACCCCTAAATGCTTTCCGTGGCGAGGGGTTGGAGTGTGAGAAATAGGTGTTAAATTATTACCCCTTTTATTCTTCCTACAACACACAACCAATACAAGTTAGATAATTTCCAAGCAATTCAACTTCAAGTAAAAAAAATTGACTACACAGGAAAATTTACGGTTGGGTTTTTGAGAATAACCCAACCGTAAATGTTCTTCCATATGTTACGGTTAGGTTTTAACAAAAACCCAACCGTAACTTACATGTAACTGACTTGCATATCATTTTTACGGTTGGGTTTTTCTTAAAACCCAACCGTAATACAAAAACATAAATTTTAATGTGCGCAAATATTACGGTTGGTTTATTCTCAAAACCCAACCGTAAACTATATAAAAAAAATTATCCATATGTTACGGTTAGGTTTTAAGAAAAACCCAACCGTAATTTTCTAACAAAATTTTTATGCAAGCTAGTGTTACGGTTGGGATTTTCTCAAAACCCAACCGTAGAATGGTTTTCAAAAAATGGTGCAAATTACTTACGGTTGGGTTTTCTATTGAAACCCAACCGTAAAATCCTAAACTATTCATCTTCTTCCATTTAATTTACGGTTGGGTTTTGAAAATAACCCAACCGTAATACTCAAGAACACCAAATGTTACGGTTGGGTTTTGACACGGACCCAACCGTAATATCAACTGTGTCCAACATTTTTTCCCCAAAAACATGATCAAACATGCGAATAAATCAATTACAAGTTCTAAGAATAACATGGGTTTGATTCAATACCTTAGATACACCATTGTTGGATTTTTCTCTGCTTGATTTTGCGAACGGTTATCGATTTCTTGTTGAATCTCTTGATTAGGTTGCCCTGAAAAGTGTTCATTGCCATCACTACTACCTTGAATGCTTTTATTATGGTTCTTCATCTCAAATTGTTTTGTTGATTTTAATCGACGATGAATTTGCGAATTGGCGATGAATTTAGATGGGTTACGGTTGGCTTTTTCTTGGGTTTTGTTTTTGAAAGTTATGAAAATTTTGGAAAGAAATTAAAAAAGTTTAGGTTTTAATTAGTAGAAGGTTAAAATGGACATTTAACTTTACCCCCTAGGACATCCCTTATCGTAAAATTGGGTCACCTTGGCTCAACTAGGAGCCCCTCTATTGATGTGGGAGCCCCTATATCAGGCTTCCTTTCCTAACTAAACCTAAATTTCTATTTGAAGTTAGCACAATTCGTAACCGTCCATTACACTTCATCCAACGGAAGTACATTCTGTTGAGATGGCATTTTTCTAGGTTTAAAAACATTATACTGCTTTTATCCAAATCCAGTCGATAACCAACATATATCTTTTTTAAAAGGAAACAAATCCATAAAAAATCTATATATAAATGATTTTTTCTCTCTTTTACTTTGGTTCTGCTTCAAGATTGTTCCTGAGATTGAGTTTATTATTCTGAATTCGTACTTGTATATGCGCAGGTTACATTTTTCTTAATCCTATGTACTCTAATTGATTTATTGTTTCTTATTTATTTGAAATAAGTTGAGCCCTAATTTTGGTCTTGATTTGAATAAAGTATTAATTGGGTAGCTTTGTTAATCGATTCAATAGTGTAGCTTGTCCAAATAATTATTGATTTAATTTATTTAATTAATGATTAAAGTTAATTGAAGCTGTGGCGAAGGGTGATGAGGTGTTCTTATGTTCATCGCATTTCTGTTTTTTTTTTTTTTTTTGGTTTGATAAAGTTAATTTGGTCTAACATACACACATAAACCATAGAGTAACTATTGACAGATGAAATCTTGGTATTTGAGATTTTGAGATGATGCAACAGTTGCATCCTTTTAAAATGTTTACATTCTAATGGCATGATTTACTAATTTGAATTTGTTTCTTGTGTTACAGGAATTGTAAGTTTGAGTTTACTTTCTAAGTCTCCCCTACCTACCCTCACGAAGCACCAAAAGTCAAGTGCAAGACAAAAGTAGATTTTTCTCCAATGACCCTTCTTTTAATGGTTTCTTGTCTGGTGCATATTTAATCAGTTTACTTATGCTACTATGCTATGTCTTACGAGAACTTGTTACTTGCAGGTTTACAATCCTAATGTTGACTTGGAGGGAAATGTCTGCGTCAATATCTTACTTGAAGACTGGAAACCTGTCCTCAATATAAACACAGTCATAATTTATGGACTCAATTATCTTTTTACGGTATGTCCTTTATTTTTTAGATTATGTTATATTGACTTGGAGGGAAATGTCTGCTAGATACTGTCATCATTGTACTGTTCTTAGTTAATTTTCCTTAAAGATATGTTATCAATATGAATCTGTGGCGCAATGGTAGCACGTCTGGCTCCAAATCAGAAGGTTGCGATTCACGTCAGATTTCCTTCAGTTTGTACAACACCCTTGTTCCTCTTAGTTAAGTGATGTTTTATCTAGGGAAGACATATAATTAGTAGAATCACATTTGGAATACTCAGATGGTAGTCAAATAATCATAACTGTTACCAAAATGTAGTCAAACTGAAATATCAAAATGTAATCAAACTAAAAAACATTTTAAGGAAAAGCATGTCCTATATGGTCACATAAATTAAACTCTCATTTAACTTCAATTGGTCATCCATCAGTGAGTTTCCACTGAATGGTTAAGCTTTTGAACCAGTTAGCAGTTAGCCTTACACCAAGTGAGTACAAGCTTTTTAGGACTTCCTCAGCAGTTATTTGTTCATACTTTGAGCTCTTCTCACTTCCGCATTTAACTCGGTTCCTGAATGATTTAAAACGATGAAAAAATTTATGAGTTACGAAGCATTGTGTCCAAAATTATTACGAGCAGGAAACTAAGTACCTGTAACTGTCATTTCCTCTTATTAGGAAGCATTGAATACATTAACATTATAAAGTTACTAACCATCACTTGCTGGCTAGTGAAACTTCTATTCCCTATAGTGACACACTTTGGGCAAGGTGGAACCTGAATTTGTTAGTTAACAAATCAGTTTGCAGGTATATTATTACCTGAGTTTAGTAATCACTATTGTATCCCAACTGTATCCTCGTTGCTGGAGTTTGTACCTAAAGATTGTTAACACAGTTTGAATATGAAATTAATAATGCACAAAAAAGAAAAGACACATAACATTTACTTGGTTCACTGATTTTTAATTCTCCATATCTGCCTTTCGGGGCATTTTCTTTTTTTGGTGCCCTAGGTCTTGGCAAACTGAACACTTCCTTTTTTTATTAGAAGAAGACGATTCAGTCGAGGACAGTAGTCTACCCGTACTACTAACTTTTACTTTTCTTTTTCCTTAATCATCTTTGGGTGGTCTTCCTTTAGTTTTTGATATGTTTGGATTTCCAACAAATGGTTGATGCAACTGCTGAACTCCCTTATTATCTTCTTAAGGAAAATATTTCAGAACTTGAGAAGATCCATTATGTTTGACCAACTTATTATGTTCATCCATGATTCTATCAAAAATCTCTTTAACACCATCAACTGCCATTTTATTTAACTTATCTGATTTTGATGCAATACAGGCCATTTGAGTAGATCTTCGACATAGATAACTTAATCTAAATGCAACTGAACAGTTGGTAACAATACACTCCTGCGCTTCTTCACGCGTATTGAACTGCATCCTTCTTATGGACTCTCCAAATTGCTCGCATCATTTTTTCCATCCGAAAAATCATTCACCGCCTCAGTTTCATCATTTAGAACTTGATTATCACCGCAAGTGAGTATTCGGTAGATCATCCATGAAATTTTGATGTAATATCTAATGAAAATTGTAAGCAAGAAAGAGAGTACTTCTTTATGATGGAGAGACAAAGAAGAAGCTTGAAAAGAATTTTTCCAAAAATAAAATTTGGAATCAAGCAAAAAAAAATCAAACGTGGTAGATAAATCCGGGAAGTTATAGTAGAGAATTTAGTTATTTAATCCCGTATTTGATTCATTAGTCGGCTTGGATAAAAGCCGTATAAATTTTTTAAGCCTGAAAAAATGCCACCTCAGCAGAATGTATTTCCGTTGGATGAAGTGTAACGGACGGTTTACGAATTGTGTCTAACCTATGCGTTTAAACTAAAAGTCCCGTAATCAGGATCCATTTCTTATACTAATAATATTTAAAAGGATAATTTTAGAAATATTGTCTTGTTTAATCAAATAATTTAGCTTTTAGAAAATAAATTTTTAAAATAGATAGTTCAATTATTGAGAAACGGAGGAAGTATAACTAATTCATAAATTATAAATAAATCTAAAATTATCAATCTCATTTTTTATTATCCTCTCCCGCTTAGCCGCTTTTTTCTTCTTTTTTTTTGCCTCTCCCTTTTTCTTTAATTCAAACGACGATTTATCATCAATTTTCAAAATCCATCGTCGATTATGTTTATATAAAAGACGATGGGCCGGACGGAGAATACTAGTAGAAATAACATTGAAAATCCTAATTTAGGATTACATGCAAACAATACACCACCAAGAGATGATGATGAACCCCAACAAGAAGAAGAATTGAACAATGAAGAAGTTAATCCTCCAGAAATAACTTCTATTAGGTAAGAATCGAAAAACCCGCCATTTTTTGTTGCTTTTGATTGCTTAAATTGGTTAGATTTGATAAAATTAGAATTCAATTTTAGTTTAAGAAACTACCTACAGTTAGAAAAAGATGAAACCATAATTTATTGTATCAATCAGTTCATGGGCTATCATAATGTTATCATATATTCCCTCCGTCCCTAATATAAAGGCGTAAGTAGTCTAATCTCTAACATTAAGAAAAAAAATTGATTTCATAAATATTCATCATCTTTCATGTTTTACCCCTTATTCTATTCCTAACACTAGAAACATTAAGTTAATTGTGATGATTCCCAAGTATCATAAATAAGGATATATGTGTAAAAAGTAGTCTTGGAATTGCGACTTCGCCTATCTAAATGGGATTACAAAATCTCTAGACTCCGCCTTTATAATAGAGATGGAGGGAGTATAACTCTTCCAGAAAGAAATGTAGTTTGGAATGGAAAAATTATCTTATTCAGAAGATTTATCTATGTGGTGATAACTAATTTTAAAATGATTTTATAGACATTACATAAACTTATTGGTCTGAAATCCAAAGCATTGGTTGGAATTTTTTTTTTTTGCAATGCAAAAAGTAAAGTTATAATTTAGTTGTTCAAGAAGATGTTTAATGTGAAAGAAGGATTATACCATTTTCACAATATTGTTTCCTAGAGTTTGCCAAATATTTGGTAGAAGCCTGGAGGAAAGCCATCTGGCCTAGGTGTAGACCGAGGTTGCATGGTAAATACAACTTTCTTAATTTCATCGTAAAAGAAGCATGGTTGTAAGCATAATATTATCAATATCAGTAATGCATGAAATCCCATTAGAAAATTCAGTAGGCATCGAGATTAGGAGGTGAAGTAGCTATAGTCATGTTAAAGAAATGCTTTCCAAAATTATCAACAATTTCATATCTTTCAGTGAGGCATAATCCCATAAAGTTTTTCAAGGTGCCTATCTGAGTTATTTTCCTTCTAAAATTAACTTTGTTATTGCTTGTACTATCAAAATCGGTACGAATGAATGAAAGGATATTCGCAACCGGCCCAACAGATGTTCATGTCCTGGCCCATTCAACTAAATTCGTCTCCAAGAAAGGTACCAAATTTGGATAAAGTTAAAAGCAACTCGGATAAATATAAATCTTATCTAATATAGTTAATTATTTAAGATAATTATAAATCCTAGCAGAAAGTGGATAGGATTGACATGGATTTTTGTAGCTATTTAAGATAACTATAAACCTAGCAGAAAAGGGGCTACAATAGGCAAGGATTTTGGTAGATATTGAAGATAACAATGATCCTATCAAGAATCTGGTTGTTTACATGAGATAAATACAAGGTTATTAATAGGTTTGTACAAAACCGATCCAGAACCATGAACAAAAATCGGAACCGTGAAAACTAAACTGAATCAAAACGAAACCGAAATCCAACGTACATCCACGGTGTCAGTTTTAGAAACCCGACAACACTCGGTTTTCAGTTTCGGTTGTTACCTAAAACCAAATCGAAAAAACAGAATCATGTAAACCATTAATTGTTTTATATTTAATCAGAACCTTTTTTTTTTAGGTTTATAGTTTTCATGTAAGGTTCATTTCTTTATCGCAACAAAATTTCTTCTTATTTTCTTATTCTTGTTCTTCTTGTTCTTGTTCTTCTTCTCCTGTATTCTAAAACCTCCGCCACCATAAGCAAATCTATCTGAATCTACATCCCCTAAACATATCTTCACAACTATAATTGATTGATGGTGAATAATTGCAGTTATTATCATTATACAAATTTAATTTGCTATTTGGTATTTGGTAATAATACTAATGAAGTTGTTCTTAGGATTTTGATTTTAGGTTCTGTTATTGGTTCTTCAATAGGGATTGTTGGACAAAATTGAAATTTTCAATTGTTTGCATGCATACAAATGGGTTTTGATTATTGTAATCGTGGCAAGTCTTGATCTTTATATGTGTTTCTTAATGAGTTTTTAAAGTGGATTAAGGGTTAATTGTTTTTTATTTTTTGTTCTTTTTTTGGTTTTTGTTTAGAAGGCATATAAAAGAATCAAGCTTGTAGCAGAAGATTCAATTGCGGTGGAGAAATCAGATGTTAATAGTTAAAATCACTTGTGGAAAAACAAGAAAAAGATGAACATGTTAGGGGTCTAGAACTCTATTTTACAGTTATTTGTGGGGAAAAACGAATTGAAGGCTAATTTAGGAAAAAGTGGGGTAAGAAAGTGATAATTCGTCAATCCTTAAATATTTGTATTGTTGAAGTACTTTGTTTAGATTCAAGAGATCAATCTGTACAATCCTGGCCTAAACCAAGCAATGGTCGTTTCAGTCTTGCTTCAGTCACAAAATGAAAAGGAGAAGGGTTAGTCTTAGAAAGGGAAGCGAGAGAAAAATAAGGTCAAAGTATCAGACTTCGTTGGATGTAATTGGTGTGAATAGCTATGAACAAATTCTTCTATGTAACAAGGTTGAATGATCAAGGTTAATCGACTTGAATTGTTCTGTGTTAGACTTGTTCAGTTGTTGTAAACTTGTTGTCGTGTCTAAACTTGAAACTTGTCTCTTGTTCAATAGATTGAACATCTATTTATATCATAGTTATTGTAACTACTCGACCTCTTTTCTGGAAGAAATTATCGATGGTTGAGTAGTGGTGAAGTAGTGAAGGTGGAGAAGGTGTTGACAACTGCTCTCCACTTTAATTGCGGTTGAATAGTTGGTTACTCAACTTACCACTCCTCTACTCAACTGTTGATCGAAGCTTTCAGACTTTCTCTTTAGTGGGTGCACTGTTGCACCACATGTCGTAGACCGCCAGACCAAACCCTAATTAGCATCCCCCTATTTGTAACATTTGATGTCTCGTGTAATATTGTAGTATTAAGCAGTACTAATGTTAATTCGATTGACACCTTCTCAACGGGTCTCTTGAATGAAGACTTGTCTTGATTGACTAGTCGATAGGTCTGTTTTGTTTGAATAGAATGATGAGTCCAGCAGACTAAAATAAATATGTATTGCTTGACTAGCTGATGAGTTTAGCAGACTAAATATATATATGTTTGTGTGTTTATAAGGAGAAGTGTGCCCATCTTAGTCAATCTTGCATTGATAAGAGTAATGCCGCTGAGCATAAAAAATTATAAGTGAGAGATCTAGTATAGCTTAGGATTTTTGAGATTTATCAAAACCCTAATTTATTAAGCCAAAATATTCACGTGAACAAAAGAAAGAAAAGAGCGTCCAATTTTGGTATTCACGTGAAGGAAGAGGAGGAGATCAAGCTTTGGTCTTCTTGTGACAGAAGAGGAGGAGACCAAGTTTTGGTCCTTTCATTAAAAGAGAAGAGAGGAGGAGCGCCAAGCTTGGTCCTCACGTGATGAGAGAAGAGGAGGAGCGCCAAGCTTAGTCCTCACATGAAGAGAGGAGATGAGGAGTGCCAAGCTTGGTCCTCACGTGAAGAGTCTCATGTCATTTTATAGAAGCAAGGCACTCCTATTTTATTATTTTCACTCAGCCTCATATGTTGATGTAAAAGAGTAAAATTATCGATTTTGACAAGAAGGACAAGTAGTGTGGACCTGATTTTGTCTTTAAAGGCATGCGACTTTTGCCTTGAGAGTGGTCATATCAACTTAGTTGCTTGACTAAGGTTTTCATGTTGGAAGGAAGAGAGATAGAGATATCTCTCTCTACAAAAATTAGGGTTTGAAAGTGTTTGGCCAGAAGGCAAGAAGCTCATATTTACTCTACTGCTCATCCTCACATGTTGAGGGAAAAAATAATAAGAACTCCAAATATTTTAATAGGAGCATGATGTCCATGCTAGGAGTAAAGTCGTGCAGCTCTTGTCCCAGGAAATAAGATGCACAAGAGAAGAGTCAGGCATGTTTTGAAGAATTAGGGATAGCTTCCCTAATTTTGAAATTAAGGTTTGAAACCTTTTGACACGTAGAGACGTCAAAGTAGAGACGTCACATAGACTGAGAAAACCATGGTTGTGTCTAAGTATCCTGGTGCAGGTCTTACTTTCTATCCTCCACTTAGTAAACCACTTCCAAAACATGTGCTTGTTGGTGGCTTTAGCGTTCTAGAAGAGTATGTTGAGCTCTATACTCAAATATGGCAGAAGTACGGTCACATTGCTACTACCAAGAAGTATGAAGATCCTACTGTGTGAGTGAAGTACTACCCTCTATATATGAAATGTGTACTGTAACTAGTGCTACTGTTTCCGAGTGGCTTTTTGCAAACTAGAAATATCATCTAAAAGCATGTGACCGTCTTGAATTCAACACGGCTTGGTTTGGTCGTGGCATTGATGTTGTTAAGGAGTCACAGGCTGCAGCAGGTGTGGTCTCTTCTTCTGACCTTATCGAACAAGAGGAGGCTGAGGTTGAGAGGTTGACTCAGAAGTTGGAGATGAAGAAGGATGCTCTAAAAAATATGAAGGAGGCTCTCTAAGAGGTGATAAGCCATTGTTGGCCGGTCTCCTTTAGGCTTCTACATTTTTATTTTTTTATTATTTTAGAGAGATGACAGACTTATTTGATTTTGTTTACACTAGTAGAAAAATGACCATTGGTAACAGTTATAAGATGTTACAGTATTAGTTCTGTAACAGTTTCATTTTTTATGGTGTTACCAAAGACCTTGTTACGAAAAGTTTATAAAAACTGTTACAGAACGTTATTAAGAAATGTTGCATATATTTTAAAATTGACATTGTTAGTTTTTTTAGTATCAGTTCATACAGACTTATGTTGTTGAATGATAACTATGGTAACTGTTTTTTTAAACAAACTACTGTGATTGACAGTTTATTGCAACATATTTTGAAACAAACTGTTATTATTTTAGAGTAATCATAACATAGTTTTTCTTAAACTATTATCATACTCCCATATAAATTTTATATTTGGGCGAGGTATGATTAGAGGGAAGGCCCACTGTCTTCATATATGTTATAAAATGATGGATATGGTCTAGAAAGTTGATCACAATGGGCATATAGCTATAGTACAAAAATGGGCTTAAGTGACAGTTAAACACTGAAATTGAAAAGAAGAGATAAAAGAAAAAAAAACAATTTTATTTTTCAAATGCTTCTGTTATTTCTGAAATTCAAGGCTCAACAAAATGATACAAAAAAGATAAAAATAAATAAAATACCATTATTTCATTACAAGAGGAGAAAATTCATGAACTTTAAAGCGCTCTAAATTTAGTAGTTTCCACTGCCTTTTACAAAAGAATTTGTATTATCGCAGTGATCACTGGGAACTCCTGGAGAAAACCACTCTCGATACCTGTAAATTAGATCATATTTCTAAATAATAAAAGATTGCCCAAAACTGTAGAGACAATCCAAAACATGTCAGGACAAAAAAAGGAAATCGTACACCCTTCATCTTGTCAACGAAGAGTTGATGATGAATAATGCATCACATGGATTCAACAATTCATAATGCAACAAAGGAAAATAAAATATCATTTAAGGCAAGAAAATTTTGATTAGTAAAATTATCGCTATAAGTGTTATTTGATTAGTCCAGAGACCTATAAAAGTATCTGGCAATCATGGAACAAATGAAAATAAATAAGAGAAACAAATATTAGTCTTACTTCAAAACATCGTTACAATTGTAATTCAAAAAATATATGAAGGTGAAGGTATCGAACCTGATATACACTGGAATATGGACATTGTAAGTAGAAAACATTGTCATAACACAGAAACATACATGGGGAGAAAGTGGAAGATTGACGTGAGTATCAGCATTACTAAATAAATTACTTACAGTTGCTATATATGCATACATGACTACTTGAACAAGGAAAATAAAAACAACATAAGTACAAGATTTCAGATATTACACAAGACAGTGAGGACCACGACCAGATGTATATGTATTTGTTTAGTAACTGCATTGTCTTATAGTATCAAAAAAGAAACTAAGGCTTACTTAGAACTAGATAATGAAAGCAAGGGGTAAAGACCTCTTTTTCAAAGAAATGTGTGTCGTATCCTTTACAGTGAACTCCTGAACAAAGCACCCATATAATAAGATGCGTAAAAGTCTAAAGCACTGCATACAACTGATCATGCCACAATAAGTAAACAAGGAAAAAACCAAGCATCTTGTATCCTGTCCCAATTTTTTTTTTTTGCTTTCTTAGAATGGAAGGAAGAACATTTGATGATAAATAAAGCATCTCAGGGATTCATCTATATTTTCATTCCTGGGGTAATATTGAAAACAAACCAATTTATTGTTTGTCCAACGAAAGAATGAGGAAATGAACTAGAAGTTCATGCGAGCAATGACCTAATATAAACTTGAGGTAGAAAATAACATTGAATCTCACCAGAACTTAAGTCTAACACAACAAGCAACCAAACATCATTATGCCAAATCTCAGTATCTCCCATCTTACCAGATTTCAGGCCTAGAAATTGACAAAATATATGTTGATTAGAGATAAGTTAGCTGTAATGGAAGGCTTCAAATGATTAGATTTTAAAATAACATGATAAGCAAGGTCCCAACTGGAAAAGAAAACCTTTAAATCTTTAATTAGGCTAGACGATGGATATGTACTCAAGGAACTCAAACACCTGGAAATCCGAAAAACAAACAAAAATATCCAAGTCAACAAGGGGTGATCGGTAAAAGTAGGATTCTATTTTTTTGTAACATTTTGTATAGTAATCCACTAAGTTTTACAAAAAGTGTAAAGAATCCAAGTTCGACAATGTCTGCCAAAACCCAACCTATCTTACACTTCGGTGCTTTTGTAACCGATTTTCAACCAACACAAAAATATAAACACATACTTCTTACTCAAAAAAAAAAAATTATACACCAAAGCTACATCTTGATCTTTTCCTCGTTTTAAGCTTTGACGTCAACGTTGGTTACACAAGCTTTTGCTTCCTTATACTTACCCATTAAAAGATTATAAAAACCAACAAATACGAGAACTAAATCCAAGAAAACTACAAAATTCGCTTCTAGAAACAGATTCAAAGTATTAGAATATTGTTGAAGTAACCATAGATTTTCAATTAGTACTAACTGCAAAAGAATCATACGTTTTTTATCTTCCAAAACGAAGATGTTCTCACAAAATTAAGAAATCAATTATGGCTAGTATGATTTGTATAAGAAGAGTAAATGCTACATTAAAACCATGACCTCTTTTTTTTCACACAATATAACAAATCCATATAGCTCAGACCTGACTCTACAATCCCTTGCCCACCAAATGGAACGTTTTAGACATGCTATATATATAACACAACTGATTCAACTGCCGAAAAGATTTTCTTACATAAAAATGCAGTATGCATATTTACCGAGAATAACACTGTTAAGATATGGAATTTTTCTTAAAGAACCCATGAAGAAAAATCTTGATAATTTGTAATGAAGCTTAGTAGAGTTGATTGAATGGCACCCAAGAGCACATAATAGTAGCACTAGAGTAAAGACATGGGTATCCCTTACTTATCTTAGCTTGAACAAGAAACCACAAAGACCATAACAGTGTATCGGCAATAAAAGTTATCGTCCTATTATTAATGTTCAGTTCTGTTATTTGGATACATCCAATTTATGTGACATGTTGTATTGTGATGGAATTTTCGTTGTTCAGTTATCTTCCTTAGCGTAATGTTCAGTTTTGTACCTAAAACCTTTGCGCTACCACTCATTCTTCTCGTATCCACAGTTGCTAACCAGATTTTTAAACAAGAATAGAAGGGTTTTAGTACCACTACTTAATTTCAGTCATTAAACATAAATACTGAATAAAGGAAATAAATCTGCTTAAGGATTTCCACATAATGTTATAAAAATGTGTTGCTCATCCGTATGACAGTAAGCAAAGCTCATCCACATATAAGTGTTATTAAATCCATCTTTTCTAATAAGTAATTTATACATCATATAAACATAAACATGCACATGACAAAGTCTTTTCGATATTGGACACCTTTGTTAGAAATTTTAAGATGAATAGTTTCCGAGATTTAAACCTGAAATTTATCTAAAAGTACCAAGTACCAAGCTCATTGTTATATGAAGAGACCATCGCAAGACCATTACAATCTTCAAATCTAATAGGTGATTCACAAAACTAAGAGGATAACTAGTGATCTCTTTGGAAAAATAACCTCTATGAAGAATCAAAATAAATATCACAGATGTCTACTCAAAATTCAACTATGAACAACAAATTAACAATCAGAGAACCAGAACAATAAGACAAAAAAGATAATCACCGTACAATGTTGATAGAGAGAAAGCCACTCGCCAAAATCCAAGGACATGGAAGTATAACCAAAATATGTTCCTCTTCTGTGGTTGTGCAGACCCATAACATCAAGCTCCTTGAATAGAGCTGTCATAACCAGAGTCGGACTATAAAATAAGTTACACTACTCATCCGCTGAAATCCTACAATATCAAACAAAAAGACTCAACAATGATCATTTTATCCAAAAATAGGGAATGATACAAAAGAGAAACATATCTGGAAAACAAACTTAAGTGGAAAAAGTAAGATAAACCAAATCACAAACTAGGGATTTCATTAAAAAAACCGGAAACTTATACCTTGTACCAAATCACATATTTTAGAAAATTCGCGACCACCATCGACTCAGGACCATAATTTCTCTTAAGAATAAAAATCGAGAGATTCATGTGGCTTTCTAATGGAGATAGAGAGAGCTTTTAAGATCTATTTATGTACACAAGAACAAAATGGAAAAATTTCAGAGCAAGCGAGATAGACAGTGAGTGATCGATAAGGATTGAAACAACAGATGAAACCCTAAACTAAATTGAAAGATGATTTTCTAAGAGAAAAACCATGAGACGAGATCTGCTTCTACAAAGATAAGAATTGTTTAAAGAGACTAGAATTTGGAAGCAAATATGGGCGATGGAATTGAGAAAAGTATTTGAAGCTTTTACTTTTGGGGTTTTCATCAAAAATGAGAGGTCGTGACTCGTGAGTATAAAAAATAGTACCATTTTCCTCCTCTTTCTTTGTTTCAAAATCTCTTTTAAACCCAAACAATTAGCCATAGTAGACATGGCCAACGGATGGTGAACTATGTGAAAGTGGACTATGATAGTGGTCTACTGATAGCCTCGAGCATAAAACCTTGTCTGCTTCTGCAATTTCTGAAAGTGGCTGCTCCGAAGACTATTTATGGATGCCTATGTTACAATTACTTAGCTATATAGTGACAATTAGCTTAAAAATATGTTACCGTAATGTCAACTACGGTGACTGATCAAAATTGTTACAATAACATAGGTATACAATCACAGTTGCTCTAAAACAGTTATTGTATGAAACTTAGAGGAAATTTCAAAACTATTACAATATAATAGTCATAAACTTAAGTTATATATAAAAGTTCTTACAATAAACTGTTACCATTATTCAACACCCCACTATTTGGTAACAAGTATTTTAATAACTGTCACCTTAGAAAAGTATGAACTATTATCAATAGTCATTTTTCTACTAGTGTTATATTGTTTGGATTTGATTGACTGAATATTTGGTAGGGATGATTGCAAGGATTTTAAATTTGGATCAACAAGGATTTTTGAACTAATAAGATCGAAATTCAATTACTGAAAGGGAATTTTGGTAGTGAATGCAAATGTCTTGCATCCGTTTTGAAGGAATTAAAATTACAAATGAAATAAACAAACATCCCTGGATGCTTCAGGCATCAAATGACTTGATCCACTTCTCTTGTATTGATGTTTCCACCAATTTTTCTTCATCAGTTGATAGGATTCTAAGAATACCTATTTATAATAACCGCAATCGTACGTCGTCTACAATGTAGAAGCGGCAAATACGGGTCAAACCCACATGGACCAGGGACAATACTGTAATCAATATCTCTAATCAACTAACCAGAAATGATATTTTTGGATTTTTAAGAATGATAACAAATAAAATAAAATAAAATAAACGAATAAACTAAATAAAATGAGAGAATCGGTAACCAGGATTTTTCGTATCCACCACTATTTCTATTTAATTACTAAAGTGAAACATAACTCCTGAATATTTGTCTATTATCAGTTCTATCAGCGTCACCTATTATATGTATAGAATCGTAAATATCACTGGGACACCCTAAGCATGACACATCAAAAGACTAGATCCAAGCATGCACCATCAAATTGCGTTGGTAAGAATGTTATACGAAACTAAATATAGGTTCACAAATAATACCTGAATATTCTAAGCATACCCCATCAAAGGAATTAACCTAAGCATGGAATATCAGACAATGAGACAAATATATTTATGATCCTAACAATTACGCACAAACCGATGAAGCAACAACTCATATTTCGATTAATCAATAAATAATATCAATAACTAATTAATTCAAAATATTTTAATTTAATTGGTATAATACTCCAAGTAGTTTCAACATAAAACCCTAGCTACATATTTTCAGCAAGATGATAGACACATTTTTGTGTCTAAATTGTGCTCGATTATCTATTTTGATAGTGCTTGATTTTATGCTATTTACGAGTTTTTATGTTTTTGTAGGTATTTTTCAGAAATAAATATTTTTGGAAAAATCGGCTCAAAAGTGATAAAGGCACCCAGGAAAATTACTAAAGGCACCCACCAGTTGGATTGGGGGCACCCCCTTTCTTTAAATTCAAAAACTTGAAATTGGCGGGAAACTTTGCTTTACGTGAGAATTGTTCTGTGTTGGTTTGGAATCAATTTTAAGGGATTTGAAGTCTATCATGAGTTACCCAAGTAAAGAAGAAACAAAAATAAGATCAACACACGTCAGAACAAGAGATTCACGCCAGAAAATATGGCTGGAAAATTCAAAATATGGCCGGGAAAGGAGTTACTCTCGGATTCGGATTATCAATGATTTGGAGTTTGATTTGGACTCTTCTTTGAGTCCTTGTCGGTTAAGAAAGGTCCCTAAGGTTCACTAATCCTATAAATATCAAAGAATAACAAGAAACAATCGAGCCAAAGCCACCGAAAAAATTCCAGGAAAAAAAAGCTTGATGCTGGTGGGAAGACCAAGAAGAACAAAAGGCTCCAGAGAACTGTCATTTTTTCTGTTGCATATTCTTTTAAACTTCTGTATCTAACAGAGTCCGTACTTTATTTTTGTTCTCTTCAGCCACACAGAGAACATCTTCTGTAACGTTTATAAGCATATCAAATTCTCTGTGTTACTTTTATTTCATCATTGTAAACACTTTTTGAGCTATGAACAATTATTTTAAGAGTGTTTCCAACATGATGAGCTAATCACCATCACTGGGGCGACGGAGGAAGCTATTTTTCCAATAATAAAGTGGTAATTCTTATTTTATTTATTTTTTGCAATTCTTTTACTATTATTTGCTTTGAATTAAAATTGGAAAAAATGGTTTTTATCAATTAGTTGTGTTTTCTTTTGATGAGTCATGCTGGGCTTAGAGCTTTTGATGTCTCATGCTTTCGATTTACAACTATTATTTTGAAAACCTAACTTTGGGAATATTTTGAATAAGCTGAATATATGAGTTGCAAGATTTTTATCACTTGAAAAATTGGCTAATAGTGAAATCATTAGTCTCATTCCTTCACATAATTTGAAATCAATTTTACTTTAATTTGTTTTATTTTTAGTTATTAAAAATTAGTTTTAAAAATTGAATCTTTACAAGTTCGAGTATCGAACCTTTTATCATTATTTAAAATTATATCATAAGACATGACTATGGATTTCTCAAAATCCACAAAAATAAATACAGAGAGAAAAATTAAACCGATATAGTATCATCACCCAGCAATGGATTGTCTTCTTCTCTCGTTTTTAGCTCCAGACGTCGGTCAACCCAAACTGTCCTCCGTATCTTCCACTGTAAAGAAACAAGCCTCCGCTTTTCCATCCAGAACCGAACACCCCCTTCTCACTTTTTCTTATTTTCTTTTTATACTCTCCACAACTAGTCTGTCGCGTCCCTGTTTGACCGATCACTTCTATCTCACAAGAAGTCTGACCACCACTTTTTATATCCAGCCACGTCTTCTTTCTGCAACCAACTCAAAATCAACAGACCGAGCTTTCTTTCCTTTTAGTCCTTGTCTCACCTTTCATTCACCAGACCTTTGTCTAGCCAACGATCTTTAATCACCTACTTTGTTCTCTCTGCTACTCACAAGCCCACCGAACCAACTCACTCCACTTCCCCTAGCCTACTACTTTTTTAGAAAATCCTATCCGTTTTCAGACCTCTCCCAAAACCAGCCAACCCCATTTCGTATTCAGTCCCGTCCCTTCTCAATTTCCGTGATCTCACGTTCAGCAGCCACTCTCACTGCCCGTTCAGACTTCAATAACAATGGGATTCCTGTAGCTTATGTTGTTAATTCATGGATCCAAGTCCACCAAAATTATCTTCTTAATGTCATTTGAAAACTCCACATCCGTTTTATAGTGGTGTAGCAAGATGCTATCAATAACTACGTCAATTTAACCAAGTTTCTCGTAATTTCGGATTTTATATATGCTATCTATAAAATAAAATTAATAAAATTAGAACATATTAAAATACTAGCAAATATAAATTAGACGGTAAAAATATATAAATTATTCCAATATCATCAATCAACCTGTAGTATCCACCAATAGCAGCTCTAGTAACCATTGATGACCCCTCCCAGTCAGAGCTTGTCTTAGAGTGTTGATTGTGTTTTGCTTTCATAACCCAACCTCCTACTTGAAAAGCATTAACCCCCACTGGTTTGGCTCTGAAGATGTGTTGTAGATAGGGCTTTTCCTTCATCTTTGTACTAGCTCTTGCGTTCCACGCATATGGACGTGTAGGAGTCTTCTTAAAGTGATGTTGTGGTACATGTGGACATTCTCGTAGTGTTACAGGAAAGTATCCATGATGTTCCTTGTCATGATTAGACATCAGATGACTGATGAACGACTCAATACGATGCTGTACTTGAAGAGGATTTTGCTTCATCCACTTAGCAAAATATTGAATAGGTGAGGCTATCCATTCATAACGCCTGGCTAAGGCAGAGTTGAGTTTTCCAGCAACTCAAGTTCCCAGTCATAAGAGGTGTAATGGATATTGAGTGGTAAAGAGATAAGTTCAATAAGCTTTACTTGAGTACGATACCTCTCCACATATTATGTTATACTTTCTCCTGGCTCCTGCTTCATAACCGCCAAGTCTTGATATTCTTTTAAATAGAGAAGAGGTCCATTTGTCCTGATCTTCTGGTAAGGTGTAGAGCTGTCTGCTTGAGGTGAATTCGGCAATGAAGGTGTCTTGGTAGCTGAAGTTTTGTTGTCGTGCAGCCATGGACGTACCAAGATCATGTCATAGCCTAGGTCCTCTTTCGTTATGTAAAATTTGGTGGTAGCACATGCAGAACCCATCTGAACTTCAAGATCAATGTAACCATAAGCATTCATGGGCTTTCTTTCACGATTTTGAATTATGGTAGGAAAATGGCAAGCTTCATTACGTGTGATCCCCACAACTCTGAGTGTCTTGATAGGCATAATATGGAATGTAGTGCCTGCATTGATTATGGATCTCTTAAAATCGGTAATTCTGAGGCTAGCAACAGTGAAAATTCCCCAGTCACACTTCTCTCCATCTTTGTTCATTTGTGTAGGCTCAGTGCGTGCTTTTCCTTCATTGAGTGGAGATATTCTTCTTCCTGACACAATGTGATTAAGAGCAGTGAACAAGTCCTTGCCTTGCGCCTTTGAGAGGTATAGAAGTTTACAAACACGCTCCATCAAAGATTGAACTACTTGGTTGGTAGGATCCTCTGACATGGTGAAATGCCTGATAGGGAGAGGATTCTTATGTAATCCCTCAGTCCCCAAGTCCAATTCTCCTGACTCAACCTTGTCTTTGAATATTCGCTTCAAGACATTGCAATCACTTGTTGGGTGATTAACAAATCTGTGGAAGTGGCAATATTTAGGATTTGCCATTTCTTGCTCTGTTGGTGGACGTCGAATAGGAGGAAAGTTGATGGCACCATCTTGAATCCAGGCTTCCAAGAGTTCAATTACTTCTTCAATTAGAAAAGGGATATATGTGGCCGCTGGGGATTCTATTGGTTGTTGTTGTTGACGTTAAGCTGGTGGTGGAGATGTAGCTGCTTGATTATCTCTTTGAGGTGGACGACCTGCTTGCAGTGCTGGAGTTGGAAATGGTGTTGGTGCTGCACACTTGGGTTGTGGCTCTGATGCTGGAGCTTTCCTCTTGCTTCATTCAGTCACTGAACCTACAGATGGTTGTGTGTTAAATTGCCTCTGAGCCAAGAGTGAATTGCTACGAGTCTCACGTATTTTTTCATTCTTGATAGGGGCCTTGTCCTTTCAAGCAAAGAAGGTGCAGTAGTAGTAGATCTCTTAGCAGCCTCATGTAACTCAGAGAATGTTTGAAATTGTAAATTCTCCAGTAAAGCACGATATACCATTGATGCAGAGTTCCATCAATTGAAGCTCAATGATATTCGGGTCGTGGAAATCTAGTGCTTGGACCCTGAACCTCTTCACATAATCATTAGGATGTTCATTCGATCATTGAAACATCCTTTCCAATTTTGATAATGTGACTTGTTCAGATACAAAGAAGTATTTCCTGTAAAAATGCATTAACCATTTCACACCAGTTAGAAATACTATTAGGAGCAAGATTGTTGTACCATGTGTACGCTCTTCCAGTAAGAGATTTGGAAAATTCTTTAATATGCAACACATGATTGTACTCATGTTCCCCCAATGCTTCCAGAATCGTGAAATATGTTCACGAGCATTTCCTGTTCCATCATAAAGTGAGAATGCAGGAGAGAAATATCCCTTAGGCAGAGCAATCCTCTGTATTTCAAGGAAGTATGGAGGTCGGTGTTGGTGAATGGGAGACGAATTTTCCTACCTGCAACTCTGAAGAATTCGTTCCAAGTCTTATGAGTAACAAAATTGGGTTGATGAATCCTCTCCATTACTAGGTTAGGAAGAATGTGAATCTCATCATCCTCCTGAGCATGACCCCTTGATGTGTTGGCTTCAGCATTTGCTTCAGAAGTATTTCGAGTATGTTCTGCTGATGTTAGTTTCTTTGTATGGTTCTTGAGAAAGATGAGGACTTCCTTCTGCGTTGCAACATCCTTTGTTTGAATCCTTACAAGGGTTTCATATGTCTGCATCAAGTCGACAATGGTAAGAGGAGTTTTATCATCCCTTGCTTCTTCAGTGTACTGCTCAAAGGGAGGAGGATAATTATTTTCAACATTGGTAGCTTGAGGGGTGCTACCTAGAGTACTAGTACTAGTACTAGTAGAATTCACGTTAGGAGTAGCCTCTGATCCTGACCTGAGACCAACCACATTTGAAATTTATAAATTTGAAAATTTGAGAAATTGATAAATTGAATAATTGCAACTGAGAGATTAATCTCCCATTGTGGTCGCCAAAATGTTTATGGGGAAAAACGAATTGAAGGCTAATTTAGGAAAAAGTGGGGTAAGCAAGTGATAATTTTTCAATCCTTAAACATTTGTACAGTTGAAGTACTTTATTTGATTTGAGAGATCAATATGTACAATCCTGACCTAAACCAAGCAATGGCCTTTCCAGTCTTACTTCAGTCACAAAATGAAAAGGAGAAGGGTTGGTCTTAGGGAGGGAGAGAGAGAAAAATGAGGTCAGAGCTGTTGGATGTAATTGGTGTAAATAGATATGAACAAATTCTTTTGTGTGAGAAGGTTGAATGATCAAGGTTAATCGACTTGAATTTTTCTGTGTTAGACTTGTTCAGTTGTTGTAAACTTGTTGTCATGTCTAAACCTGAAACTTGTCTCTTGTTCAATAGATTGAACATCTATTTATATCATAGCTATTGTAACCACTCGACCTCTTTTTTGGAAAAAACCGTCGATGGTTGAGTAGTGGTTAAATTGGAGAAGGTGTTGACAACTTCTCTCCACTTCAATTGAGGTTGAATAGTTGGTTACTCAACTTACCACTCCTCTACTCATCTGTTGATTGAAGCTTCAAGACTTCCTCTTTAGTGGTGCACTGCTGCACCACATGCCGTAGACCGCCATACCAATACCCTAATTAGTATCCCCCCATTTGTGACATTTGATGTCTCTTGCAATATTGTAGTATTAAGCACTACTGATGTTAATGCGATTGATACCTGCTCAATGGGTCTCTTGACTGGAGACTTGTCTTGATTGACTAGTCGATAGGTCTGTTTTATTTGACTAGACTGATGAGTCCAGTAGACTAAAATAAATATGTCTTGCTTGACTAATTGATGAGTCTAGCAGACTAAAAAAAAATAATATTTATTTGTGTATAAGCAGCAGTGTGCCCATCTTAGTCAATCTTGCATTCGTAAGAGTATGCAGATGAGCATGAAAATTTATAAGTGAGAGATCTAGTATAGCTTAGCATTTTTGAAATCAAGTGAAATCCTAATTTATTAAGCCAAAATTTTCACATGAATAAAATAAAGAGAAGAACGTCCAATTTTGGTATTCTCGTGAAGGAAGAGGAGGAGACCAAGCTTTGGTCTTCACGTGACAGAAGAGGAGGAAACCAAGTTTTGGTCCTCTCATGAAAGGAGAAGAAAGAAGAAGCGCCAAACTTGGTCCTCATGTGAAGAGAGGAAAGGAAGAGCGCCAAGCTTGGTCCTCACGTGAAGAGTCTCATGTCTTTTTTTTAGAAGCATGACACTCATATTTTATTATTTGCACTCAACCTCACATGTTGGGGGTAAAAGAATAAAATTGTCGATTTTGAAAAGAAGGATAAGTCGTGTGGACCTAATTTTGTCTTTAAAGGCATGTGAGTTTTTCCTTGAGAATGGTCACATCAGCTTAGTGGCTTGATTAAGGTGTTCATGTTGGAAGCAAGAGAGGTAAAGATGTCTTCCTCTTCAAAAATTAGAGTTTGAAAGTGTTTTGCCAGAAGGAAAGAAGCTCATATTTACTCTACTGCTCAGCCTCACATGTTGAGGGAAAAAATAGTTAAAACACCAAATATTTGAAAAGGAGCATAATATGCATGCTAGGAGCAAAGTCGTGCAGGTTTTGTCCCAGGAAGCAAGGCGCACAAGAGAGGAGCCAGGAATGTTTTGAAAAATTAGGGTTAGCTTCCCTAATTTCAAAATTGTTACAAAATTTATATGGAGCCACGAGTGTTTTGACACATTTTTCGCAACATTTATAAGTGTCACAAAATTGTTTTCAAATCCTAATTAGGGTTGAAAGATACCTTTTGTCACGCTTTTTGCAATGTTTGCAAATGTTGCGGATCTATTTTCAAACCTTAATTAGGGTTTGAAAAAACTTTTTGACACGTTTTAGACACGTTTATGAGTGTTGCAAATCAAGCGTTTCAATGACCCTTCAATTGAATTCTTTCCTCACTCGCATTAGTTGTCTCTTTAAGTAAAGGGTTAATGCGATTGAGGTAGGATTTAGCTAGTAGAAGCAATGAAATTGTGTCTGTCACAATTTTGATATTTAATTTAAGCACAGTTGTTGCACTTAAATATATATATATATATATATATATATATATGTATTTTAATAAGTTAATATTGCTCGATTTGAACATGAATATTAACATAAGTAATTTTGGGGTTCAACTGTGAAATATAACACCAAAATAATACTCAAATTGCTCTATACTAGTGGGCAATCCATCTAGGAGATTGAGATTTTATGTAAAAATCATAAAACATCTGGGGATGTTGTTGTGAGCACCAGTGTTGTTCTAATGATTTTGTATACTGATGAATATTGATTAGATTCATCAATTTGATCGTATATGTTGGCCAGACATACAGAGAGATGACATGGATAAGCGCCTAAGAGAGGGTAGAGATAAGCGCCTACTCAAGAATTTTTTTGCAGAATTTTAAAAGTTTAGTACTTCTCAGACAAAAGTTTTAAGAGGTAATTTTCTATTTTATCCTTGTCAATAACCCACCATCTACAACAGTATGGTTTTATTTATTTTTTATGATTGTTGAGTAAATTTGTTTATTTTTCTATGGATTTTTAGTAAACTTTTTTGATTTGATTTGTAGGATAAACTTAACGGGAAGAAATAGAATTTATTTAGAAGTTCACTCGACCTTATTCCATATCCTATCAAACCTAGTTTTCATACGAGTATCCCTAATGATATTAATGTTGATGTTCATCAGAAATGTATACTTCAAATCAATTTCTTAGCACATTGGAAGTGTTTAAATCCTATTCTTGCCCAACTCTTACTCCAATATCCATGTTTGTGCCACATGAACGTTTATCCAAGTGCAATCGACAGTTGGTATTAACTCCTGGAGAAATTTCAACTGCAAGTTATCTTCCTTTCTTGTCTAATTCTGTTTTGGATCCACCTATTTCTGAGCTGGGATTTTTTTTTGACTTAAGTGATGAACTTGGATCATGATGGAAAAGATTTAAAAATGGAAGAAAAACAACATCTAAAATAGGATCATTCATTTTTTAATTTTAGTTTTTTATGTGTATTGTTTATCTATATTTATCTATTTTTTTTATTCAGAATCTCTGTTATTTTTTTCTTTCTAGATTTGTTTTCATTGATTTTTGAATAATAAAAGAGTTGTGATTGATTTGTGTAGAAATTGTTGAGCTTGAAGAAGCTTAGAAGAATGAGCAGAACAATACTAATTATGAGCTTGAAGAAGCTTAGAATTTTATTTTTTTCATTTGTTACCCGGTTTAGCATAACCGGTCGGTTATGAGACGAACTGACTCGGCTCGGTTATGAATCGAACCGTTTGATGATGGTAATGCTCGGTTCTCAAAACTGTAAAACCGAGATTATCGGTTTCGGTTCTGGTTGGGCCAACAACCGTACCGAACCGACCCATGTGCAAACCTAGTTATTAAGATAGCTAGATAGGCCATCAGCTAGATTTTTTTCTTCCAATAATAGAAGCTGAATTCCAACTCAAACCCTTTCAACTTCAAAGTTCTCCCACCTTCATAAAACTTCTTCTGACTTGGGCTTCAGAGCCTGTGTTTTTGTTTTTAGCAAGGTTCCTTCTCTTACTTACATTTACCCTCATTTAGATCAAGCCCATCAAGCACACCAATCTCTAGGAGTGTCGTGATATATTTTTACACCGATCCCATTTCTTAAATCCTCATCTTTGTTCCTTTGCTTCCAAAAATCCTCCTCCACATCATACCAATAATTGAGTCTAATCTTTAACTCTTCTATCCTATCAGAATTTCAGCAATAGTTCTAATAGCTAAGGCGTCAATTTGAGACTTAATCTTAGATAGTTGGATTATGATGTTTTCAAAACTAGACTGATTCTAGGATCTGAGAGTTACTTTAGTGTTAAACAAGCATTTAGTAACTTCGAAAGCATGAGGGCCAGGATTAGAGTGTTGGGATTAGTTGGTAACAATTCCCCACAAGATACTAGTTCTTTGGATCATTTTATAATTTATGTAGAAACAAAGAAGATGCAATCTAAAAGAAAAAAGAAAGAGAGAACACAAGAATTAACGTGGTTCGGCGGTATGCCTACATCTACAAACGACTACGATAAACTCTTTATTATATAACTTTTACAAGAGAATTTAAACATTATGTTTGTGTGAAAAACGAATTAAGAGGGTAACTTAGAAAAGTGGGGTGAGTAGGTGATAATTCGTTTAATCATTAAACATATGTACTGTTAAAGTAACTTATTTAGATTCGACAGATCAATTTGTGTAGTCCCATCCTAAACCAAGCAATTGTCGTTTCTGTCTTACTCCAGTCACAAAGTAGAAGGAGAAGGGTTGGTCTTAGGGTGAATGGAAGCGGGAGAAAAATTGAGGTCAGAGTATCAGACTCTGTAAGATGTAATTGGTGTGAATAAATATGAATAATTTCTCTGTGTGTGAGAAGATTGAATGACCGAGTTATTTGATATTATTATGTATTAGACTTGTCTCAGAGTTCGGCTTGTCGTCTCTAATTATTGCTCTGTGTTCAATGGATTGAGAAATCTATTTTATAATCGTATCTATTGTAACCGTTCACCTGATCTCCTCTCTGGAAGAAAGTGTTGATGGTTGAGTAATGGTGGAGTGGAAAAGGTGGAGAAATTGCTAGCAACTTCTCCCACTTCGATTAAGGTTGAATGTACGCTTGCTCAACCTACCACTCCCTTACTTAACTGCTGATCAAACTTTCCAGAGTTTTTGTCTTTAGTGGGTGCACTGGTGCACCACGTGCCATAGACTGCCAGATCAATACCCTAGTGAATATCCCCCCATTTGTGACATTTGATGTCTCGTGTAATTTTGTAGTATTATGTACCACTAATGCTAAGTCAAACGAGAATTTCTTAGTCTTTGACTAAAGATTTGTCTTGCTTGACTATCCTGATGAGTCTAGCATACTAAAATAAAAAATATATATTTTTATTTAATTTATGAGGAACAATGTGTTCAACTATGTCAATTTGCATTAACATGGTTGTTTTGTAGAAATAAGTGTGTTGTTGAGCATGAGAATATGTATGTGAAGCCACACATGAAAAATATATGTATGAGAGGTCACACATATAAAATTATAAGAGTGAGGCCTAGTATGGACTTTGATAGGCAAGTTAAGGTTCTGAAGCTTGCATATGTACAACAAACCCAAATAGGCAAGCATTAGGTGCTAACGCTAAGGTGGATGAGCTTAGGAGTTAATACCTAAGCATCAGTTTATAAGATGGATTAGTATTAGGCTAAATACCTAAGACGCATTAGCATTAGGCTAAATGCCCGTGACGCATTAGGTTTAGGATTAATGCTAAGACGTATTAGTCTTGTATCAATGCTAAGATGTTCATGTATTATGCAATACTAAGACGCTTTAGTTATTAAGCTTGACTAAGACACATTATTACTGAACTTGAGTAAGACGCATTAGTACTGAACTTGACTAAGACATATGAGATTCTTGGTAAGACTATGACGTACAAGTATTGTGCTTGAGATTAAGACGCACAAGTATTGTGCTTGCCTAAGCCAGATTGGTTTTGTGGCTCAAAAACTAAGACGGACGAGGTCCATGTTGTAATACCCTAATTTGGAAGGTAGAGTTCGCCGAATGGAATATAGGTAACTGTTTTTCCTTTCCTAACACTGAGGCCTTTTCAGCACAATTGGCTCCAGAGTTTGAAAAAATCTTTGTAGTTAAGTGAGTTCGGGCGGGAGTAATCCAGGGATGGGTGACCTCCCGGGAAGCTGCTGCTGGATGACCGTAGCGGTGCCAGTTGAAAACCCCACATTTCCGGATGAGCGCAGTGGCTAAGTGGGTACAATATCGGTGGAGGGTCGGGTCATTACACATGCTTTATCCAAAACAGGCAAAGTATATATATATATACTAAGACACCCATGGTATGTAGTTATGACTAAAACACACATGGTCTGTAGCTATGACTAAGAGCACAAATATTTGTGGCTATAGCAAGATGCATATGATATGTGCTAAGACTAAGATGTATTATTCTTATGCTAATAGAGTAAGACGCACAAATGTTTGTGCTAAGGTTAGACTAAGACGCACAAGTATTTTGCTTGAGATTAAGACGCACAAGTATTTTGGTTGAGTAAGACGCACATGATTTATGGCAAGACTAAGACGCACATGATTTGTGTTATAACCTGCGTCTCCTTTGCCAATTAGGGTTAAAAAACGTTTTTTGATCATTTGAGACGCTTATAAGTATTGCGAACTTATTTTTAAACGTTTCAAAAACCCTAAATTGAACTTTTTTCACGCTATTCATATTAGTTGTCTCATTAAGTAAGGATTAATGTGAATGGGGATGGTCTTAGCTAGTAGAAGCTATGAAATTGTGTCTGGCACAATTTTGACTTGGAATATTAGTACAATTATGGTACTTTAATCAAGTAGATTCGTATATAATCTTATATATAAAGCTATATAGGTATTTTAGTGATTCAATATTGTTCAGTTGAGCATGGATATTGACAGAAGGTAATTTTGGGGAATATAGATACAGAATATAGCACAAAATAGTACTCAAATTTCTTTATACTAGAGGGAAATCCATCTAGGAGCTTGAGATTTTGAATACATGTACTTAAGCCTCTGTCTTGACAGTTACTTGAGCCTTTGTCTTGAATTTTTTTACAGAATTCTGAAGTTTAATGTCTTTGAGACTCGGGTCAGAGATGCAATATTTTACTATTTTACCCTCGACAAAAATCCACCATCTATATTAAGTCCCCTGCTTATCATGGAACGAGATAATGTTGCGTGGTAAGCATTAGATGGTGGCCTGTCAGATGAAATAAAACAAAATATAAATTTTATAGTTTAATGGTTAGATATTACATGAAGAGTAGCAGTCGGCTTAAATTTTCAAATAAGCAAGCTAGAAGGTCATCTTGGATGATTAAGTATGATCAATGGTTGAAAGACCAAAGTAGAACTTGGATTTTGATCGGAAAAGTATGACCTGGATGGACAAGCATTAGAAAGCTAGGTCACGCGTTAGGGTGGACAAGCCTATACTTGAGACGGATAAGCCTGAGGACTTAGCTGGACGAACAAGCTTCGGCTTTGATGCTGGACGGACAAAGTTTGAAAGAAGGACAGGGTAGGAGCGCGGCTAAAAAGGAGAATCTGTTTCCTTCTCGGACCCAAAATATTCATTTGATGTAAAATAAAGTTTAGTTCTTTCTTTCTTTTAGACTGATCAAAAAAGCTCTTTTATCTTCTCCAATATCATCATTCTTTTCTTAATCACCATAGCATCAACCAACCATTGATAGCAAGGTAATCTCTATCTTATCTCTTTTACATGAGTTGTATATAAAATCGTCACTTATACTTTCTGATCTTCTTATACAGCTTGAAATAAATATAAGTATTTTTTGTTGACTCTGTTGAGATATCGCGTGATGATAATAATGATTCTGTCTCTATGGTTCTGGGCATGTTAGAGATATGCCAAATGTGGACGATGACTTATTTATGTTTCTTATTCTCATCCTAAATTCCACCCTGGTCATGTTATGCGCGTCCTCGGAACATTTGGTGAAGCTGTGAACCCTTCGTTAGTTGCTCCTGAACATGTGATGCAATTTTTCCATCAGAAAAGAGATTATGCTGCTTCACCTATTGATTTCAGAATTTTCAAGTCTTCTTTGAGTGGTTGGGATAGATGGTTGAGGAGTATGTTTGACAAAGATCGCGTCGTTGTTCTGTTGAAGAAAGCATAAATTTATGAGGTTATTGGAATATCTGGTACTCATTGGTTCAACAAGTATATGCATGTTGTGGTTGTTCTTCTTTCGAGATGGTGCATTCCAACTCATAATTTTATATGCATATGGGGAGAATTGACAATCACTCGATAGGATGAGTTATTTTGCTACATCTTCCAGTCTCAGGAAATCTTGATCTTCCTTTGAATGAGAAGGAAGAATAATTTCTTCTGACTTTTGTAAATAAGATGAAAGAGTATGACGTGAAGTATAATGTTGAAAAGTGTTTTTATACTTGGTGGATGGCACAATGGTGGCCGAAAAAAGCAAAGTCAGGCCAGGTTTTGGATGACACAGTAAGTGTTTCTGCGTTTTTGTGCCTCTGGCTATCAAGAGAAATATCCGATGATGGTTCTTGCCTTAAGATGAAGCCAATAGTAGTTCCTCTCTCTATTAAGCTAGCATAGGGTGTGGCCTTTCCTACAAGTAGCTTACTCCTTATCTCTTTATACTCTCATCTTGACTTTATAGTATCAGATTTGCGTGTCTCCAATAGTTTTATGAAAGTAGAGACATTTGTACATGTTACTTTACTTCAAGCATGGTTATGGGAACATTATAAAAATTATGCCCCTGATCCTCATAAAACTTTTGCTGATGAAGAGAATGCGTTCTGACACTACTGATTCTCCCATTACAAAAGTATGAATCTTTCATTTCATGGATTATTATGACTAAATTTATCCTACTTTAATGATTATATTATCTTTCAGAGCTCGTCTGCTGTTAGAGGGTTTTCAACACCTTCTCCCTGACAATTGAAAATCCATTCGTTAGAGTGCAGCAGAAACAAGGATTGAAATTAGTGGTTCTGAAGTGAGTCACTTGCTCCGTATTGATTTTTATATCTTGAATGAACACATCTAGCAACATTAGTAAGTGTTTTGTTGTTATTTCAGAAGGAAGATTCCTCATATAATGAAGACAATGACGGTTTCAAGTATCCTTCGAAGGTGATGAGGGTAGTCGTCCCATTTCAGAAGAAGAAGAGAATAATGACTCAAGACATGATCTTGATGTTCCAAATAGCTCAGAACATGGGCGGGTAAGTCTTCATCTTGAATTAGACTTATTATTGCTTAAAAATATCACTTGAATGAAGTAATGAATGAAAACTTGTATGAAGGCATGATCAATTTCGTGAAACTTTGTTATTAGAAAAATTTAGATGTCATGTCTTCATTGAAAACGCTAAAAATCCTCATATGGTGTCCTTTTTCGATGATCTACCCCAAATTTTTCATTCCCAAGAGATGACCTATCTCTTAACTTGGAAGAATTTGGGTTTTGAGGTCTTTTAGAGCATCCACAGTGGGACGATCAAAAGCTGGACCAAACCCAAATTTGATCTTTGGTCCGCCCAAAATCAATCACAATGGTGCGAGTATATTTTGGTTTTGGTAGAGTAGTTTTACTATTTGGGATCAAAAAAGATCCCAGAACTGGACCAAACCATAATATGATGGAGCGTCAACCTAGTTGTGCGTCTCGTGCCAGGCGTGACGCTGGCTCTCCGTCTCGTTCCATGCGTTTAACAAGACGTGCATTTCATTTGTCATGCGTGAACCAGAATGCCTCCTGATGAAACGTTCACCCTAGAGCACGTCCAACGGGGCGTAATCCCATAAGCACGCTTGGTCTTCAGGCGTTCGCTTAGAGTAACGCTCGTGTTGGGCGTGTGGCTAATACAACGCTTTTTGTGGGCGTGATTCTAAGCGAGCGCCTGTGTGTGGGGCATGCCACTAAGCAAGCGCCTGTGTGTGGGGCGTGATTCTAAGCGAGTGACTCTTCTAACCATTGAGATTTGTTATCGTTGATTTCTTACTGTTGTAACGGCTATCTATACCTATATAAATGTATTGGTTTATTGAGTATTTCATATACTACTAACCCATTTCATTTGTGTACGAGAAAAATTTCACTATTTTCATATATTTTTATTTCAAATCAGTTAGAATTATGGCACAAAAACCACGAGGTCCAAATTTTTCTACATTTGAAGATGTAACGATGTGTAAAATTCATTTATCAGTATCTCAAGATTGTAGTGTTAGTTCCAATCAATCGGAAGAAAAATTATGGTCTCGCATCTTAAGTGGGATGAAAGAAGCCATACCTACAATTCCGGGGCGCACTTGGACCTCCGTTCAGAAACGATTTTAGGGAATAAGTAAAGATGTGGAGCTTTAATCTGCAAAAGAGGCGGAAGTGGAACGTGAATACCATACTGGATGGGCCCCCGAAACAAAGGTAAGTACCCGTTTAATTTTAGTCCCGTACATTATTGTTTTGAATTGTATATCGTCCACTAAACTTTAAAAAAAAACATAACAGATTGAAGAAGTAAGGAAGCTAATGGTGGCAAAATATTTAAGCATGAAGAGTGCTACGTAATTATGTTAGAAAATATCAAATATTCAGTTGTTTTCGATTCATCACAACCTGAAGAAGATTCTGAAAGTGGTCAGGAAGACCGAGAAAGACAGGAAACAAGCCAAAACCATTCCAGTGGCGATGAAGAAATAGGAGATATACCTAACACATATAAACATCATATTGGAAAAAAATAGGCGAAAAGACTGAAGAAAACAGGGAGAGTAAAATCCAGTGGCCAACATGAAATGATGGAAATAATTATTAAAGAGCAACAAAACTTCAACACCAATTACAGAGATCAAACAAAAATGAAGATGGCGCAGAGAGAATCCGAGTTTGCAGCAAAACTAGCCGAGTCTTCAGCAAAGTTTGCAGCAAAACAAGCTAGGAAAGAAAAACTTGACGGAAAGAAAGAAGCAGACGATGAGTTTCATATAATGATGACGGATGTCTCCGGGTTGGATTCCATGACAAAAGAGTATATCGAACTTAGGAAGGCATACATTTTGCAGAGAAGGAGAAGTCAGTCTTAAAGCATTCTCGGATTAACTGAAACCTTAATTATTTGTGTTTTTAATGGATTAACAGTTTCAGTTTCTACTTTTATGATTTACATATTTATTTATCAGATAAGTATCAAGAGGTAAAAATTTTCAGTTTAGTTTTGAATTAATAGTGTTATTTTAAATGTTAATGAACTTCCAATGTACCTTTTCCTTGAATTAATGAAAACTTTAAATTTCGAGTAATTAAGTAATTCAGATAAAAAATAACTACCAACCACTCATTTTTTTGCGTTAACATCAACACGATAAAAAACTACACACTCAAGATATTAGTCTATCTACTCTTCTCCTATATGAGTAGATAAGTGAGATTGTTTATATTTTTCAGATTGACAAAGTAAATAATTGAAACGTTGGATTCCACTGAATAGACTATTATTATGGACCCACCAGTCTCGAAAAAAAGAGACTCGACGCTTCTTTCTATGTCATGCTTTAGTCGTTAATTGCACGCGGACCAAACACCTTTCATAATTAGGCGTCCACAGTCTTTGTAGCCTACTTTTGAATAGATTTTTATTAATTACCCACTAGGCTGGAACAGAACAGAGTCGTCACTTCTTTAAATATCATTCTTTAATCTTTTATTGAATATTGGAAAGTTATTTTCATTCAAAAAAAGCCTTATATATACCTTTTCGTTCCCAGTTGGAAACCATACCTTCCACATTTCAAATAACCTAATACAAAATTATTTTTATCTCTCCTTATCATAATTATGGCTTACGAAAAATTTTAGTATTAATGCAGAGAATTTCACCATAGAGGAAGATTTATCTCTTTGTCGAAATAGAGTATTATATTATCCAGCAAGGGGTCATGAACGTTGGATGAATGGTTCAATGATCATGGAATGGTTAGAGAAAATCCATGCTAACTTCTGTAATGAAACCGGTAACCCCAATAACCGGAACAGAGCAGGCATTTTTTGTCGATTTTAGGAAATAGGTAGGGCAGTACTACAATTTTCAACTTTAACCGCCAAGGAAAGAAGAATTAGGAATGAAACTGATGACGAAGTTGTTTCCAGATCTCTAGGGGAATAGAGAAAATGGAAAGGATTAAAAATATCTCTGGAGATGACAACACAAAGTAGGTAAAAGAAAAAGCAAAGATAAGAAAAGTCTTTTCAAATGACAATTCCAATTAGATAAAAGATAAATCAAAAATAATAAATGTATGTTCGAATGACAATACAATGCAAATGAAAGAATCCACCTTCGTATCTTGATTCCCAGGCGCCGAGCGCAGTGGTTTAAAAGGGGGCAAAGATGATCTCGATGTGTTATTAACTGATTGTGTTGTTGATGATGATCCCTGACCCATGGTATTCCATATTTGTGGTGGCATAGTTTGAGAAAAAGTGTCAAACCCAAGGGGTGGTTGTTGTGTACGAAAATGGGCCAGCTGTAACTCCGAATTGTTTATGTGATTTTGTTGACCCCGTATTTCTTCATCTTTTGCCATGATAAACTCCATCCCCTCCTTCGTTTCATTTAACGTAAACTTACGAAACTCTTACGTAAAATCAACATATTGTTGAACCAGACCATCAGCTTTGACCTGTTATGAAAAAAAAAAATCACATTCTCACGTATTTTTATATATTCAAAAAAATAAGGTTTGTTGTATACTTAAGTATGACAATTGTTGTTGAGGCGGAATGGGTACATGTTCATCAGGTTCTTGGATGTTATGTTTAATACGGTCACCAGCATACCCGTACGTTTCAACCTCAAAATCGACTTTGGTGGCATATTTCTACAAGTTAGTTACGTGTCTCCAATACTCCATATACAACTCATACGTAACAACATGCACTAATTCATTTGCAGGGACCAAATCGCTTTCCCTCATCTCGTTAGTTTCGTCATTGTTGAGGTTGCTAATACGAGTAGGTGGGTTCATGGGAACACCAAAATTATAATGATTTTGCCTCCAACATCGTTCTCCGAGGTACACGTTATGATGTGCAAAGAAAATAACTATAAAAAATAAACCAATTAACTATCTAAAAATCCAAGAAAATAAACAACATTCCTATCAAAATAAATTATCAACTCACAGTGCCTACCCAAGAAAATATAACCCTTTTGTCTGAGAGCTCCAATGCTTTCCGTCCAATATCAGTGTCAAGGACTAGGATGGCGGAATCCCACGGTTTCCAGGTCACATCGTCTACAGTCAACTGATTAAGAAAAGTCCTAGAGCGAATAACATCAATATTCTTCCTTCTTATACCCTTCCACCGCAAAATTCTAGGCCACACTGCTTCACTCTTACTCGTTGGGTTCTTTGGTCGACATATGCCTAGATATTCGTACCCCCAAAACTAGAATGTGAAGACAACCAATCAAATAAATAAATTACCAACAAATAAACATTTAAAGGAAATATAATTAGAACTAAGAAATTTACCTCCAATATTTGGAAGGGTCCGACTAGTGACTTTTGTCCCTTTCCAGATGCAACGAGTCCGGAATACAATTTCGCAAAAGCACCACTACCCAGTCATAATTGCCAACTGCATTTAGATCCTCAAAAGCAGCTAACCATCTAGCATCAATATAGTTTTTAGCATTGGAAAAGAAAAATTATCCCAAAACATACATACAAAAGTATCTGGCCACTCTCTCAGCAAGTATACAATCATCGTTAGCCGCAACCAACAATCCTGGATCAAAATATGTGCTCAAAAATGCAACTGTAATTGCATCTGAAACCCACTGCGCGGGAATATGTTCTCCTTTACAAACTTCACTATCTTTAATTTCTGGAAAAATATGCCCCCGAACATATTCAAATTGGTAGTTAGCCGGGTCATACAGAATACCACTGATGTAGTTTTGAAAGTGGTAAATAAGGTGTTCGTTTCTCGAACTTGGAAAGGTAATGATTTTAGAAAATAATGATTTTAATTAACTCTAGAAAATTCCAGGAGTATGAAAAAGACTAAATAACCTAAAGATGATTTTCGAATAATTTTAAAAGGACCAGGAATCAGGAATCAGGTAATTCTAACAACCTATGTGATTAATCAGATAATTCTTTTTAAATTAATTGAAGCGCAAGTAATTGCAAAATTGGTTTCGTTATGCTAACAAACAGAGGTAAATCACAAGCATGGACTATCAAAATTAATGAACCAAGCATAATCCATCAAGCAAAAGCACAACTGTTGAAAGAAAACCGTTTTCACTATTTAAAACTATGCAATTCTAATAACAAAAGAATTATAAATAATTATTAGAAAATAATTAAATCACATAAAATTGAGAAAATTACCTTATCCATCATCCCAGTAAATAGACTTAGCTCATGGTGAAGAAAACTTGCTCAAAAGACCTTTTCATTGCTCAAAAAGTTGATTACAAGGTTAAAGAATAGTGCAACAGCTGAACAGATGCGTTTATAAATGTCACAGAACAGGGTTCAGCTGTAACAGAAAGGGTTTAAGCAACAAAGGTTTAAAAGAATAAGCAACATGAGCAGTTTGAATCAGAAACAGAAATAAATGTTGCTGAGTCGTTTTCTCCGATGGTGGCTGATGAAGAACACGCCGGCCGGAGCAGTAGCAGGTCACCGGCGGCGACCGGAAGTATGGCCGGAATTCTCTGTTTTAATCTCTAGGCTTCTGTCTTGATTTTTCTTGGCTTCTCTTGGTTTATATAGGTTGTAGAAACCCTAGGGAGAGTTCTAAACCTAATAGAACTCTCTAAAACAACCCACAAATCTCAATCCGAATCGAAACATAATTCCGGCCATATACATGATTTCCGAGCTGATTTCACGGGATCTTTTGCTGTTTTTGACTTGTGTGAGATATCTAACAATGTTTGGAACAATCTGGAAGCAAAAGAAACTTGTTTCTCACGTGAACTCGAAGTGTGCAGTTGATGCAGGAAATGTCCGATGAGTCGCCGATCCAGCTCGGCCCGATCCAACTCGCTGGGTTGACTCGCCTGGTTGACCCGCTGGGTTGACCCGATCCAACTCAGCCCGATCCAAGGGTGCCCCAATCCAAAGTGTGGGTGCCTTTAACACTTTTTGAGCCAATTTTTTCACAAATCTTTATTCTTCTAATGTACCTACAAAAGCATAAAAACACGTAATAGACACAAAATCGAATACTAACTCATTAGAAATTAAGGTGCAAATTAGACACTAAAATGTGTCTATCAACCACTACCAACACCAATACTTAATCCTGTCAACATGACCCAATCAAGCGGTGTGAACCCCATATCACCAAAAGAGAAGTGAAAAGTGTTTGTAGTATACCAAAAACGCTCAACAATGTAGTCAATCAATGCATGTGACGAATCTACTACATCCATAGTCAATAAAAGGTCCCATCCTGCCTTTTCAATAATGTATTTAACCCTAGGGATGTGTTTTGTAATACCTGCATAGGTCTGAATGACCGATTTGAGGGAACCACGATGTAAATACTTGAATTTTGAATCGGTTGAATATGTAATATTTGTCGAAGCGTGACTCTGAGCATCTTCCACGACACTGTAGTTCGCTAACTCGGGAACATCGACCATATCTTCAGTAGTAGGGTCTACTTCTGGAACCTCAACGGTTTTAGCTTTCTTGTTCCTGTTTTTTCGACCAACGAATCTCGCCGTGACATTTCTCAACATTTGTGCAAACGGTACATACAAGTTTCAAAATCAAGAGTAATCCTCATAATGCCCAAATATAAAACTCTACATTAATCCGTAAATCCACAAAAATACAAATTTCATCATTAAAAAAGTAATCCTCTAATTAGATAATCAAATACACAAACATTCATACATCATCCAAAATACAAAATTCATGATTCACAAAATAGTCCACTACTAATCAAATTATCAACTCTACAAAAATTCATCATAATTCCCTAATTCTATAATTCCATAAATATTCATTATAAAGGAACATAAACATTCATAATTCCCAAATTTCATAAACAATCATATCAAATCAATTAATCAAGAACTTAGAATTAACCACAACCCAACTCAAATTAACCAACAACTTAATCAATCCTAAATTCAAATCAATTAATTCTCATCAATTTTTTATACCCAATTTACAACTTCCTAAACCCTAGAATTATACCCAATTGCAAAGTTACAATTTGTAAAACCTAATATGTTTATTTCATAATCATATGTTTAATCTTTAAACATATATATACAAATTTAATTAACAAAACATTACAATAAATCATAATCTAGATCTATGAAATCCATTAAAATTCATATAAAAGTTTGAGTTTAATACCTTGCCTTGAAATAAACCTAACATAGATTACTTTGTATCAAATCTGCCACGATTTTGTTAGCTTTTCAAATTTGAAAAGAGGTTAAGCTTGAAGTAGAGGGAGAATTCGGTTTAGCTGGAAGTGGTGCGGTAGGCGCTTGAGGGGTATGCGTCTGTTGGAAGTTTTTAGTAGAGTATGGAAGATGTGGAGAGGAGAAGAGAGGAGAACGAACATAAAAGGCTCTGTCCCATCAGGCGTTCACCCAGACAAACGCCTGATGAGACGCGCATATGGATAGAGAAGCGCCTGATGAGACAAGCGTAATCCTAGAAGAGCGCCCGTCTTCTTTGAAACACGTAATAGCTGCACGAGTTGAAAAGTGACCAGGCGTGTTGCTAGGTTAACGCCCCATCAGGCGTTCTTCTAAACACACGCCTGTCGCTGGGGCGTGCCGCTAAACGTGCGTCTATCATCAGACGTTCTTTTGGGTTGCGTCTCCCACTAACTATTCATCCAGCGTCCACCCCAACCAAGCGTTTTCACATGGTACGCCCGTAAAACACAATTTTAACAGACGAATACTTGTATATGCGCCCAACGCCAGGCGTTAGTTTAGACTTACGCCCGATCAAATGTTACTCGCTGCCCGTTGCGTTTCAGGCGGAGTAAACCAAATTTTTTTTGGTCTTTACTCTTTGGGTTTGGTCGCACCACTGTGGGTGCTCTTAGGGCCTCAAAAAGACGAAACAATAAAAAATCGAGAAAAAATCAGGAACTTTTCAGCTGTGAGATAGTTGAATGTTTTGATCAATATCTCTTTGCTCAGTTGTACGATTGATATGATATTTTAGGATGTTGTAGAGGACATCCATACGAAGAGTTTGACATATACCTCATCCCTATATTCGTTACCAATTTCTTCCATCTCACGACTTTGTACAGGGTAATGTAAAATTACCTCTGATGAGTTTGATATGAAAACGTGTTTTTAGGCCTCTGGGCCATTTGCTTGAGTTTTGGGTACTTGATGAAGTATACTTACATTATTAATTCACTTATACTTTGAAAATCTAGTTGGAGCTTGAATCTCAACATTTTTCATCAACTGATAATTTTGCAGGGCGAAAGTAGAAAGGAGCGCAGTAGCATTGTAGAGGTAGTGATTGCGGACCAAGTTGATAAGGCCATTATTTCTTCATCCCAAAACCCTGAAAAAGTCCTCTCTGACATGATTGTTGATGTAGAAAATTAAAGTGAAGGTGTCATAGAAACTGAAAAAGCCATGGTTGCGTCTGAATACCCTGATGCAGGTCTTCCTTTTTATCCCCTACTTAGTGTACCCCTTCCAAAACATGTGCTCATTGGCGGCTTCAGCATTCGAGAAGATTATGCTGAGTATTATACTCAAATATGGAAGAAGTATGGTCACGTTGCTAACACCCAGAAGTATGGAGACCCCCATTGTTCTTGTTTTTCGCGTGAGTGAAGTAATTCCTTCCATGTATGAAATGTTTATTATGACCAGTGCTACAATAAATGAGTGGATGTTCGTGAACTGGAGGTATCATCTGGAGGCATGTGACCGACTTGAATTCAATACGGCTTGGTTTGGTCGTGGAATAGATGATGTAAGGAGTTACAGGTTGCAGCATGTGTGATCCCTTCTTCTGATTTTATCGAGCAAAGGGAGGAAGAGGTTGAAAGGTTGACCCAAGAGTTAGAGTTGAAGAAGGTTAATCTCCAAAATATGAAGGAGGATTTCTCTAAGAAGGATAATCTTTTGGATGTCGATTTCCCTTAGGATTTACTCTGTATTGTTGTTTATATTCTAGAGAGATGATAGAATTATTTGATTTTGTTTGGATTTGAATGATTAGATATTTGGTAGGTATGATTGAAAGGATTTTATTTTGGATCAACATGGATTTTGAATTATCAAAATTGAAATTTGATTACTGAAAGGGAATTTGATACTAAAAGCAAATGTCTTGTATACGTTTTGGAGAAACTGAAGTTACAAATAAACTAGAAAAATATCCATGGATGCTTTGAGCCACTTCTCCTATATTGCAGCTTCTACCAATTTTCCATCTGTATCAGTTAACTTGTAGTATCCACTAATAGTAGCTCTAGCAATCATGAATGGCCCTTCCCAGTCAGAGTTTGCCTTAAAGCAGCGATTGCGCCTTGTTGCTTTCATAAATAGTCTCTTACTTGAAAAGGATTAACACTCATTGGCTTGCCTCTAAATATGTGTTTTTGACAAGGTTTTTCCTTCATATCTGAGCCAATACTACGATTCCACGTATATAGGCGTGTTGGAATTATCTTGAGGTGGTTATGTGGAAAATATGGACACTCTTGTAGTGTCACATCAAAATATTCATGACGTTCCTTTCCATGGTTGAACATCATATGAATGATGAATGACTCAATACGATGTTGGATTTGAAGAGGAGTCTGGTTCATCTACTTGGAAAAATACTAAAGAGGTGAGGCTATCCATTCATAGCGTCTAACTAAAGTAGAGTTGATTTTCCAGCAAACTCAAGTCCCCATGCATAAGAGATATGATGGATGTTGAGTGGTAAAAAGATGAGTTCAGGAAGTTTTACTTGAGCACGACACCTCTCCACATATGATGTTGCACTTTCTCCTGGCTCCTGCTTTATAGCCATTCAAGTCTTGAAATTCTTCTAGATACAGAAGAGGATCATCTGTCATAATCTTCTTGTGAGGTGCAGAGTTATCTGCTTGAAGTGGGTATGGCAATAAAAATGTCTTGGGAGATGTAGTCTTGCTACTGTGTAGCCATGGACGTCCCATGGTCATGTCATAACCTAGGTCCTCTTTTGTTATATAAGATTTGGTTTTAGCATATGCAGAACCCATTTGTATTTCAAGATCAATGTAACCATCGACAATCATAGTCTTTCCTCCAGAGTCTTGAATAGTAGTGGGCGCATGGACAACTTTACTATGTGTGATCCCTACAGCTCGGAGTGTCTTAACAAGTATGACGTTGATTGTAGTACCTGTATCAATTAAGTAAGTAAAAAAAATTCAGTGTTTCTGAGGCCGGCAGCGGTGAGAATTCCTCAATCACACTTTTTTGTATCTTTGCCCATCTGTGTAGGTTCAGTGTGTGCTTTGCCTTCATTGTGTGGAGGTAGTCTCCTTCCAGATACAATATGATTAAGAGCAGTGGACAAGTTCTTTCCTTGCACTTTTGACAGGTAAAGGAGTTCACACAAACGCTCCATCAAAGATTGAACTATTTGATCGGTGGGGTCTTTGATGTGATTTTATATAGTGGTAAATAAAGATTCGATTCTCGAACTTGTGAAGGTGATGATTTTAGAAAAATAATGATTTAAACTAACTCTAGAAAATTCCAGGAGTAAGAAAAAGACTAAATAACCTAAAGATGATTTTTTGAATAATTTTAAAAATACCAGGAATCAGGAATCAGGTAATTCTAACAACCTATGTGATTAATCAGATAATTCTTTTTAAATTAATTGAAGCCCAAATAATTGCCAAAATTGGTTTTGTTATGCTAACAAACAGAGGTAAATCACAAGCATGGATTATCAAAATTAATTAACTAAGCATAATCCATCAAGCAAAAGCACAACTGTTGAAAGATAACCGTTTTTACTATTCAAAACTATGCAATTTTAATGATAAAAGAATTATAAATAATTATTAGAAAATAATTAAATCACATAAAATTGAGAAAATTACCTTATCCATCATCCCAGTAAATAGACTTAGCTCATGGTGGAAAAAGATTGCTCAAAAGTTGATTTCATTGCTCAAAATATTGATTACTAGGTGAAATAATAGTGCAACAGCCAAACAGCAACGGGTATAAACGTCACAGGAACAGGGTTCAACTGTTACAGCACAGTTTCAAGCAACAAAAGAGAGAAGAAATGGTGACAGATAGATTTGAAACAGCAACAGTTAAAACTGTTGCACTGTCTTCTTCTTCAGCGGCGATGGTGAAGAACACCGATCACCGGGAGCAGCAGCAGTGACCGGCCGATGTCGGAACTTGATCGGAAAATAGCAAAAGTGGTTCTGGAGCTTCGTACTTTGATTCTGAGGATTGTAAACTCTTTATATGGGCCCTGTGAGTCTTCTAGGATGTTCTAATCCCATTAGAACTCGGTGATTTGACGAGAAATCAATAGTTATCCAAAACCGAAACATGTTCCTTTTCCCGGCCAAATTCATGATTCTCCAGCCCTTATCTTCGGCTTCTAGAGCTTCTAATCGATTATACGAACCTTCAATTAGATTGGGTACTTATCAATTTGCTGAAATCCCATCAAAATTGCGATTTGATTTGAGTCCTGTTTTGCCGATGAAGCTTTGACCTGGTCAACTGGGTTTGACTCGGTCAACTGACTTTGACCGAGTTGACTGGGCCGAGTTGACCCGCTGAGTTGGTCCGATCCAGCCCTTCCCGATCCAAGGGTGCCCCAATCCAAAGTGTGGGTGCCTTGATCCATTTTCCCGGGTGCTTTGAACACTTTTTGAGCCAATTTTTCCACAAATCTTTATTCTTCTAATGTCCCTACAAAAGCAATAAAACACGTAATAGACACAAAATCGAGTACTAACTCACTAGAAATTAAGGTGTAATTTAGACACTAAAATGTGTCTATCAGTCTTCATATATAGTAAAATGCTTGACAAGGAGAGGGTTTCCTATGTTCACCTTTAATCCCCATGTATAATTCTTCGGACTCAATCCTCCCTTTGAATATCTGCTTCAAAGTATTGCAATTACTTGTAGGGTGATTAACAAATCTGTGGAAATGACAGTACTTAGGATCTGCCATCTCTTGCTCTATTGGTGGACGTCGAATGTGAGGTAAGTTGATAGCACCATCTTGAATCTAGGCTTTTAAGAGTTCGACCACTTCTTCCATTGGAAGAGGAAAATATGTGGTTGTTGGGGCTTTTCTCGGTTGTTGTGGTTGACGTTCACTACACCAAAATAGACATTTTGGTTGACGTTCGCTACACCAAAATAGAATTTTGTTACTCTAATATGTGTAACTTTTTTTAATTACACTTATATGCGTTAGTTTATTGTTTTTTTGTTACACAATAGTGTTCATCTGATAAGAGTAACTTAAATTAATTAATAACACACTTAAGACTGTTACCAAGTTTTAACATATATTAGTGTTACAAATCTGGGCTAAATGATAAAAGATTATTGATTTCAACATCCCCTAATTCAGGATTCCTGCACCTACCCTCCCCAACCCACCCCCATTGTGGAGTCAGAAAAGAAAATCTATTTTTCAAATCTCCATTCAAATGCAATTAGAAAAGAAACCAATCAAACCATTGTACTGCATTAAAATTATGTATAGGTTACAGTGAAAAAGCGCATATGCCACAAATATACAACTTGCCAAAAATAAACCAATGAAAGTGAAGATTGTGGACTATAATTTACAACAATCACACTGTATCGGTGCTAGACCATTGTTTCGTTACAATAACCTAACCATCAATATCTTAATAATGAACTAGCTAGTCCATCAGTGAGTATAGACAGATAACTATATCCTTGCCTTGTTTCCTTTTACGGCTTAACAAAGCAGCTCAGTTATACCCCCATTTACGAATTAGGTGCAGCAGACGGCTTTGTAGATGCAGGTACTAATGAAGGTCTTCCTGCACATAGCATACAAGTACAAGGACGTAAAAAGTATACGAGTATAAACTGGGAACAATGCTACATCAGATGAGAATCAAGTTTTTTGCCAGAAAACCCAACCTGAGCCTAAGTCTCATTGCAGCCACTCTTTTCATAAACTTTGATCCTCTGTTTCTATAAGTGAGCCCATCATTTAAGATCCGTTATCATTATAACATCGATAATGTTCTTAATTAATTGACTACTAAATTACGAGTTGTGAGATCACAGTCACTAAAAAACAAAACAAAAAACAGGATACAAGCAAAGCACCAAACAAGAATAGTCAATGCTGGCTAAGAATTATGAATTAACCAGTAAAGGGTCCTGTAATATTGAAAGCAAAAAATGCATACCGATCACATGTGGTGCTTGAAAATGGTGACAATGACCCCGCAATTATCCTTGCAGCATTGCTCACAGACATCTTCTCTCACAAGACGGAGGCTCACCGCAGTAACAAACATTCCCTCATGCAAACCACAATAAAATTAGGTATGCTAGAAGGCTTAGATGTCTCAACTTGAATTATACAAGTGTCATATGTGAGTCCAAAGGGTTTAATCTGTGATTACATGCCTGGGACATAGATTCCGAGGGCGATAATTGAAGCATAGAAGTAATCAAATGAGAAGTTAAATTGGTTTGGCATCCTAATGCAGTATTTCTCAGATCCCTGCAAAAATTAGCAAAAAGATTGAGGTGAAGAAGATACAGAACAAAATCTAAACCACTGCTTTGACAGTTGGTACAAGTACCGAAAAGAATCGTCTACCTAAGAGAGAGGATATAAACAGGTATTTTGCATTATACACCTGACAGTCAATTGTAAACCATGTAAACACTGATAGATACATTGAGAATGCAGCAGGACAAATTTTTCATTCTAGGAAACTAGGCAGTAGGAGAAAAATTTATATTCCTGAGTTAAGATAGTTTTTCTATATTTGTAGTTAGCCATGGAGTTCTTGCATGACTAAAAACTAGAGTTGAGGCAATGAGTTTTAGATATTAAGGAAGTTTTCCTAGCCATGTCAGTTCATTCTACGAAACTGCAAAGGCCTCTCTAGAATATTATGACATTGTTAACAACTAAGAGGCTTGCTTTCTTGATACATGAAAGTTTACAACTAAATCTTACAATAAAAATTGATACTTAAAACAAGCAAGATACCTGATTGAATTCATTACCTTTACGTACTGCAGGACGATATATATTAGACCAACTTCGCTGGTAATTCCAGTTGGATACGATACCAGAAAGGTGTTATACCTGCAGAAGAATCAATCTAGTAGAAAAGGAAGACCGATAATGCTCATGTTTATAATTGAAAAACTCATTATAACTGGGCCACAACAACCATGAAGGTGCAAAACCAAGTGCCTCTTTTGTACCGAAGGAAGAGTATTGGATAATCTACACACAGCATAAGAAAAATACAAAATTAGAAAAGACATGAAGAAATAACATAGATCAAATATGGAAACAATAGAAATTCTTGCACATTCCAATCATATAGAGCTCATACCTAGGTAATCGACCAGCTTATAACCAAAGAACTAACTAGCACATGCGTTCGAGTCTGCGGACCAAAACAGTAACTCCGTTAACTCGTAATCTACAATTGTTTGCCTATAAATTGATTGTAAATCTGCATACCTCGGGAAAACTCCACAAAATTCCCCAAGTTACAAATAATCTTGATCCGATCTGTGGCAAAGTTGCTGTAATTGGAGATTACCAAGCCTACGACACCATGAAGAATCTATCAACAAGGCAAACAAACCAACAATAAAACATATCAGAGAAATTCTACCAAGAAAATGGAAAAAATTTACACCCTTCATTTAATTTACCTCCATTATAGCTGCAGTTTGAGCAAGTAACAGAGGCTTTTCAAGTTTCAACAGCATTATAAATATGTTCATGACCTGAATCTTTCAAAGTCATCAAAGCCATATATAAAACCTGAAACCTATAACAAATTCACATACTAAATTATCAAAAAAAAAAAGGAAGAATAAAAAAAACCAACTTTTGAACACCGTGATCACAACACCAAACAAATCATACATGAATTTAACTAAGAATTAACAAAAACGGATTATTACTCATAATTTCTCACGAAATTCAGGTAGATCTTTGATCTTTCTTCTTTCTATCTCTCCCTCTTTTGCAACTGTGCTTTATTAACCGAGGAAAATCAAAGATTGGTGATCGATTGAGATTGGAAAATAGTGATAGTGGTTGGATAGTTGTTGTTGTTGTTGTTTAAGTGGGGATTAAGAAAGATGGGCGGTGGTATGAAAGATAAGAATGCCGATTGTTTAAGGTTCAATTTTGGGGTAATGGATTCGATATCTTCTAGAGAGAGAAGAAAACTGATTGAGGGCGAGTTGGCGAGAGGGTAAAGAAGTTGAGACGTGGTTTCACTTCTTTTTTTTTAATTTAATTTTACTTTTCTCTATCTTACAAACAAATAAAATAAAAATCTTTTTAGAAAATAACTGAAAATCGTTGTCACCTAAAAAATGTAACATACTAAAATAAAAATAAAAATAAAAATAAAGGTAATCTTGAATTAATGTAACACTTTCTGAGTTTGTTACACATAATAATGTGACAAGGTTTGTTACAATATAAGTGTGGTACTTCGGTGTTACAAATTTCTCATTTTGGTGTAATGGTTGAGCCGGTGGTGGAGCTGCAGCTGCTTGCTTAGCCCCTCGAGTTGTCTGGACCGTCTGTGGTGTTGGAGCTGGAACTGGTCAAGGTGCTGCATGCTTGGGTTGTGGCTCTGATGTTGGAGCCTTCCTCTTACCTCCTTCAGTCACGACACCTATAGATGGTTGTGTGTTGAAATCCTTTGAGCCATGCGTCGACTGCTGCGAGTTTCACGTACTTCTTCATTCTTGATAGAAAGCCTTTTCCTCTCTAGCAAAGCAGGTGCAGTTGTGGCCGATCGTTTGGAAGCTTCATGTAACTCAGAGAATGTTTGAAAGCGGAAATTATCTAGTAAAACACGATAGACTGGAATCATTCCATTGGTACAAAGTTATACTAGTTGCAGTTCAGTCACATTTGGGTCATGGCAGTCTAGTGCTTGGACTCTGAACTGCTTCACAATCATTGGGATGCTCGCTACTTCGTTGAAACATCCTCCCTAAATCTGATAATGTGACTTGTTCAGATACAAAGAAGTATTTCCTGTAAAATGCATTAAACAGTTCACACCCAGTTAAAAATACTGTTGGGAGCAATGTTATTGTACCATGTGTATGCTTTTCCAGTGAGAGATTCTAAAACTTCTCTCAGACGCAACACATGGTTGTACTCATTCTCCCATAATGATTCCAGGAATCGTGGAATATGTTCACGGGCAATCCTTGTTCCATCATAAAGTGAGAATGAAAGAGAAGAGTATCCTCTAGAAAAAGGAATCCTATGTATCTCAGATAGATAAGAAGGTTGGTGTTGATGAATAGCAGATGAATTCTCCTTTTTGCAACTTTAGAGAAGCCACTCTAAATCTTCACGAGTAGCAAACTTAGGCTGATGGCTCCTCTCTAGCACTGTCTTAGAGAGAATACTAATTACATCTTCGTCTTGAGTGTGACCCCTTGATGTGTTAGCATCAGCAGTTGCCTCATAAGTGTTTCTAGTCTGCTCTGCTGGTATTAATTTCTCTGTAAGGGTCTTGAGGAAAGTAAGAACCTCCTTCTGAGTCGTAGCCATCTCTGTCTGAGTCCTGGCAAGAGCTTCTTGTGTCTGCATCAGATTGATGATGGTAGAAGGAGTTTGTTCATCCCTTGTACCTTCAGTGTTTTGTTCAAATGGAGGAGGAGTGTTACTGTCACCATTGGTGACTTGAGGAGTGTTAAATGGAGTACTAGTACTGGTATTGACAGAATTCACATTTTGAGCCTGACCTGAGACCAACTATTTTTGAAACTAATTAAAATTGAAAATTTGAGAAATTAAATAATTGAAACTGAGAGATTAAACTCTCATTGTGGTCGCTAAAATATTTGTGGGAAAAAAAATTAAGAGGGTAAACTTGGAAAGTGGGGGTGAGTAGTGATAATTTGTCTAATCCTTAAATATTTGTACTGTTGAAGTACTTTTTTTAGATTCGAGAGATCAATCTGTACAATCCTGGCCTAAACCAAGCAATGGCCGTTCCAGTCTTGAGTCAGTCACAAAGGAGAAGGAGAAGGGTTGGTCTTAGGGAGGGAAGCGAGAAAAGAATTGAGGTCAGAGTATCAGACTATGTAGGATGTAATTGGTATGAATGACTATGAACAATTTCTCTGTGTGTGAGAAGATTGAATGATCGAGTTATTCAATTGTATTATACTTGTCTTGGAGTTCGACTTGTCGTCTCTAGTTATTGTTCTGTGTTCAATAGATTGAGAAATCTATTTTATAGTTATAGCTATTGTAACCATTCACCTGACCTCCTCTTTACAAGAAAGTGTCGATGGTTGAGTAATGGTGGAGTGAAGAAGGTGGAAAAAGTGCTAGCAACTGCTCCCACTTCGATTAAGGTTGAATGGACGGTTTCTCAACCTACCACTCCCTTACTTAACTATTAATCAAAAAATTTAGAGTTTGTCTCTTTAGTGGGCAAACTGTTGTATCACGTGTTGTAGATCGCCATAGCAATACCCTAGTGAATGTCCCCCCTATTTGTGACATTTGATGTCTCGTGTAATTTTTTAGTATTAAGTACTACTAATGTTAAGTCAAATGAGACTTGCTTAGTCATTTGACTAAAGACTTGTCTTGATTGACTAGCCTGATGAGTCTCGCAGACTAAAATAAAATATTTATTTATTTTATATGAGGAACAATGTATTCAACTAGGTCAATTTGCATTGACATGGTTGTTTTGTAGAAGTTAGTGTATGCTACTGAGCATGAGAATATGTATGTGAATCCACGCATGAAAAATATATGTGTGAGAGGTCACAGATATAAAAGTATACGAGTGAGGCCTAGTATGGACTTTGATAGGCAAGTTAGGGTTCTGAAGCTTGCATATATGCAGCAAACCCAAATAAGAAAGCATTAGGTGCTAATGCTAAGGTAGATGAGCTAAGAAGCTAATACCTAAGAATCCATGTATAAGATTGATTAATATTAGGTTAAATGCCCAAGACGTATTAGGTTTAGGATTAATGCTAAGACGCATTAGTTTTGTATCAATACTAAGACATACATGTATTATGTTATACTAAGACGCTTTAGTTATTGAGCTTGACTAAGACGCATGAGTACTGAACTTGACTAAGACGCATTAGCGCTGAACTTGACTAAGACACACGAGATTCTTGGTAAGACTAAGACGTACAAGTATTGTGCTTGCCTAAGCCGGATTAGTCTTGTGGATCAAAAACTAAGACGGGTGAGGTCCATGTTTTAACCAAAACAGGAATAGTATATATTTAGACTGGACACACATGGTCTGTATTTATGACTATAAGTATTTGTGGCTATAACTAGACGCACATGATTTGTGCTAAGACTAAGACGCATTAGTCTTATGCTAAGGTTAACCTAAGACGTACAAGTATTGTGCTTGAGATTAAGATGCACAAGTATTGTGCTTGAGTAAGACGCACATGATTTGTGCTATAGCCTTTGTAACGCTTCAAATCCAGCGTCTTTTTTGTAATTAGGGTTAGAAAGCATTTTTTGATCATTTGAGACGCTTATAAGTGTTGCGAAGTTATTTTTAAACGTTTCAAAAACCCTAAATTGAACTTTTTTCACGCTATTCACATTAGTTGTCTCTTAAGCAAGGATTAATGTGACTGAGGCTGGGCTTAGCTAGTAGAAGCTATGAAATTATGTCTGGCACAATGTTGACTTGGAATCTAAGCATATCTGTGGTACTTTAATCAAGTAGATTCATTGTAATCTTCTATATAAAGCTATATACGTATTTTAGTGAGTCAATATTGCTAAGTTGAGCATGGTTATCGACACAAGGTAATTTTTGGGAATTCAGCTGCGGAATATAGCACCAAATGATACTTAAATTGCTCTGTACTAATGGGCAATCCATCTAGGAGCTTGAAGTTATAAAGCGAATGATTTTTTCAAATAGATGGTGTAATCTTATTTCTCAGTGTATCTCTACTACAGAAATCTAAGTTCTTGTCAATGGCCCTTATTCGGTTCCTTTTCATCCTACTAGAGGAATAAGACAATGAGACCTTCTTTCTCTTTTCTTATTTACTATTGCTATGAATTTTTTTTCGAAAGCTATGATTGCAGGTGAAGACGCTAAGAAGATATGCGGTATAAAGATTGCTAGAAAAGCCCCCTCAATAAGTCACCTTCTTTTTACGGATGATTCCCTTATTTTTGTTAAGGAAAACTTAAGCAAAACTACTCATCTTCAAAATATTCTTGATAACTTTAGTACTTGTTCTGGGAAGTTAATAAACTTCCAAATTCAAGTATTTCCTTTAGTAAAAACTTAAGTGCCGATGCTTGTGGGGATATCGCTAAACTTCCTCAAGTCAGAAAAATGGATCCGAACGAGAAATATCTTGGTATTCCATTACTTCTTAATAGAAAAAAAAGTATTTTATTTCAAAGACTCATTGACAATATGAATGCAAGATTATCAAAATGGAGAGGTAAGATAAGTACCCAAGCTGGCAGGTCTATAATGGTTAAAATTGTCCTTAATACCATTCCTCTACACCAAATAAGTAATTTTAAGCTTCCTCAAGAAACTGTGAAGAAAATCAATTCTATACAACTTCGTTTCTGGTGGAATAAAGAAGGAAATAAAGTTTGGTTCCCAATCAGCTGGAAAAGTTTATGCAAAGCTCACAAAGATGGTGGGTTAGATTTTAGAGACATGAGTTGCTTCAATGAAGCACTCTTTTCAAAAAATGCTTGGAGAATTTGTATTATTCAAAAAGGTGTTTTATATCTACTCTTGAAGCATAGTACTTCAAGGATTCACATCCACTTCATTCCACTAAGAAAAACAACTCTACTTGGAGTTGGAAAAGCATCAACAACACTTTTGACTTCATCAAATATTACAGCTTCTGGTCGTTGGGGAATGGATTTTAGATTCATATATGGCAGAATAAATGGGTGGTATGGTTGGATAACCCCCGGTCCCCTTTCATACAACTCATAATCACTCTGTGTTTCAATATGTTTCAGACCTCATTGATAAAGACTCCCACACTTGGAAGATGGATCTAGTTCGAGGTCTTTTTGATGCCAATACTGCTGAGAAAATTCTGAGCATGCGTATCCCTTTATACAGTGAAGATAAGCTGGTCTGTACAAAGACCAAATCTAGAGTTTTCACCGTCAAGTCATCTTACAAAGTTCTTTACAACCTCAAACACCATGGCAATGGGACTGCCCCAAACTCATCTTCAAATCTCTTTGATAACATTTGGAATTTGCACACTATTCCTAGAATCAAGTTGTTCCTTTGGAAGTGTGCCAAAGATATTCTCCCTTCTAAAGAAAGATTGAGCATAAACATCATTCAGAATTCGCTTGAATGCAATAAATGCAAGCATAATCAAGAAACAACTATATATATTCTCTTAGAATGTCCTTATGCAAAAGTTATCTGGTTCTCAACCATGGGATATAGAACTGAACCTGATTTGTGGAGTTCTGTATATGATTGGATGCAGAGTTGGTTCAACATGCATAATACTGAGAAAATTCTTCAAATGACTGTTATAGTATGGTTTCTATGAAAGGATAAATGTTCTCTTATTATTTGAGAACAAAAGCTGCAACCCACCTTCTCTTTTTGATAAAATTAAAGCTTTCACTGAAAGCTCCAGGAAAATCTCGCTAGTTGAGCAAATTCTCCTCACTCAGTCAGTACAACTCCAAGGTGGAGTCCACATGACATATATTTTATTAAATTTAACTGTGATGTTTCATTCTGCATTGAAACATCAATTGGGGGTATGGACTAATGTTTCTTAATTGTGCAAGGAAACATCTGAGATCTCAGTGTTGTAGTTTCATAAGAGCAATGTGTCCTGAGCATTTGGAATGTCTTGTTCTGCTTGAAGCAGTCAATTGGTCCATTTCTTTGGTCTTGCAGAAGATTGTTATAGAATCAGACTACCAAGGTCTTATCAAGGCAATTCATGGTCAGTATTCCGACGTTCCCTGGGAATTAAGAACTATAATAGATGATGTTGTTCTTCTCTTCCGTTCTATATGTAATTCGAGATGGGTTTATTTTAATAGGTTAGCTAATAAGTGTGTGGATGCTTTAGCAAATTAAGCACGCACATAAAGATGGTGTATCTGCAACTTGGTTAGACAGACATCCTGATTTTATTTCAAACTTCTGGTTATCTGACATTGCATAATTTTAGTTTTTTGAGTATCAAAAAAAATAAAAAAAATCTAGGAGCTTGAGATTTTGAGAGACAGGTACTTAAGCCTCTTTCTTGACAGGTACTTGAGCCTCTGTCTTGAATTTTTTTGCATAACTCTGAAGTTTAATGTCTTTGAGACTCGGGTCAGAGATGCAATGTTTTACTATTTTACCCTCGACAAAAACCCACCATCTACCCTCAAAGATTGATAAATCGATCACTAATTTATGAGTAGCAAGAAGCTAAGCATAACTCTCAAAAATATCTCTAGAAATATTTCTCTATAACTCACAAATAGAAGAGAGAACTTATTAAAACTCTTGGAGTTGTTGTTGGTGTGTTTTCTCCAAATGAACTCCTTCATATTTATATTATCTTAGTCCTTGGGGTTCAAATATGATACTTGGTATCAAAGATTGAATCTTTGCAAGCTAAGGATTTATTCTTGCAAGCTAAGTATCGTATGGATAATAGCCATGTGTCCTTGGTCTTAAGCTTTGAACACTTAGATACCAAGTAAGGGAATGTTAATAACCTGATAGCGTAAAACAAACAAGGAAGAAGCTTTGGACTTGCTGGCGAAGATATTTACAAGCAGGGATTTGGTAGAAGCTTATGGACCTCATGCGAGGATCTATCATGATGGTCTAACTGTCGGCAACATCCATGATGGGGGGCAATTGGGAAGGAAGGTTTCTCAAGTCCTGTCCCTGTTAGAACTCTATTCAAGAGGATCAATGCCACTTTCAGGCCCAATTAGGAATTTAGAACAGGCCCAATTAGGAATTTAGAAAAAAAAGTTCTAGAACTATTTTTCATGTTTCTTTTCGCTTGCTGAAGAGAGCATCCTCCACAAATAATTTCCTCAGATGGCCTCTGTCTGTTGACATAATTGTAGTGTAACAAAATGAGGCCTAAAAAATGTTAGCAAGGCAGCACAAGATATTGAAGTTCAGCCGGGCGCTTGTAAAATGGGTAACGTTTTCATTAACTGTTTATTTGTTCAGTCATTTGGCCATAGGCCCATAGCTGTGTAAAGTTATTTTTTTGTCTCACTTGTTATTTGTTCAGTGTAGAATAGCAATTTTTTGTCTGAATACAGTAAGGTCTTCTAGATACAGCAAGGTCTTCTGGATAAAGACAGTTTCTGATAACAAATTCAAAGTGACTACATACTAGAATCTATAATTGTCAGGTAGACAAAAAGTTATTAGAATCTATAATAGTTGAGTAGTTTATAATTTCTGTACACTTTATAATGTGATATTTTTATTCCTGTAACACTGTTTATCGTAGTTTGTACATGACCGACTATATGCAAACTTATGTTATTCTTTAGACTTGTCCTCTTTTTCTTCTTTCTTTTCCGTGCTTTGGGATTTCAGATAATGCATCTGTATATGCTTGTGCAGACAAAAGGTGTTGGTATGAGTGGATGGTATGTTACCCCATCATGAAGCATGCCTCTTTTGTTCGGGGTGAATTATAGCATTTTCTCCTTCTTTAGATCGGTCTAATTGGTATTCCTATCTTTGTTTCCTTGAATCCAATAGAAGTTTATAAATTGATTTTGAGTAGTTTTGGATACCTAAACATTGTGGAACCACCAAACTCCCAAGATTTGTAAAGGAAACCAAACCTTTGCAGGATACATTCCATATAAAACAAATCAATCTTTACGAAGGATTTTAACTATTATTGTTTTTGGTTACAGCTAGGACGTTTAAGGGCATCCACAGTGGGACGAGGGAACCCAAAGACTAAAGAGTAAAAATTTTAGTCTTTAGTCCGGCCTAAAAAGAACGGTCCAGGGACTAAAATAATCGGGCGGTGCTCCAAGATAACGCGTGTTGTTGGGGGGTTTTCTAGCGTAACGCTTGTTGAGACGAGCAGTTGTCTAGCGTAACGCTTGAGTGAGGCAGACGTCTAGCTGAACGCTTGATGTGGGGCGGGAACAAAATATTACGCCTGACTCTAGACGGTCTCCTAGACGCACGCTCAAGAGACGAGCGCACCACTAGACAAACGCCTGATGGAGCGGTGCGCCAGCATTACGCCTGATCGACGCATCCTTGTGCGAGAGAAGCGTGTGAGATGAGAGGGACGGGCGGTGTCTTAGCGCCTCGCCTACAATTCCAAGCGGATTGCTAACGTCCCGCCCCATCAACCCTCCCTTCTTCTTCAGCGCAACACCTATTTTTTCTCATTTCTTCTCCTGAAGCCTCCAATTTGAGAAACTCCGCCACCACACCAACACCACCAGCACCACAGCAACACTCAGCCTGATTTTGTGAGAAACCCCTCGTCAATTTCGAAGGTAATAACCTTAATCTTTATTTTTAGAAGTGATAACCTTAATTTTTAATTTAATGTTTAATAAATTTTGTATACCATTGTATGTTGATTTTGATTATGAGAATTGAAGTTATAGTGTTTTAGTTGAATTGAATTTAGGGGTATTGAAGTTATTGTGTTTTAAAATTGGGTATAATTTTTTTTTTTGTATTTTAATTGAATTGAAGTAATAATTGATAATGAGAATTTTAGGGTTTCATTCTAGGGTTAGAAGAATTTGTTGAATTTAAGTAAAATTTGAAAAAGTATTTAGTTAATTTTAATTGGGTTGTGGATAATTATTTGATTAATTGAATAATATTATTGTTTATGAAATATGAGAACTCTATTATGTTGAATTTTATTTAACCGTAAAATTTATGCAGATTCTGAAGATGAACAGAAACAATGTTATAAGATCGGGACGAATTGGTCCACAAACTATGAACTTTGCTGGTCTTTATGTTGTTAGAGGTTCGAATGGTTGGAATCAACTACATATTGAACCTGAAGGTGGTGTAGTTGTTGATTTGGTGGATGAGGAAGTTCAACCACCAGTGGTTGATAACCGAATGTCTATTATAAGGGATCGAACAAATATGTTGGTCAGGACAGTGACCAGTTCGCTTGAATCTGGGGAGTTAATGAGTCTCGCAAAACAACGGGGAGTTCTACAAGTGCTTAAGGAGATAGCAACCCTTTCTCCTAAAGAGAATGAAAATCGCCCCAACTAAATGATTATCTACTTAGATGTTTTTATCTTTTAAAGCGTTGTTGTTTATGGTGTTGAACCTTATTAGTACTTTTATTACGAATATTAATCTGTTAATTTATCGTCAAAGAGTTGCTTGTAGTTTGTGAACAACATATGCAGTTGCTAAGTTATTTTCTTTATTACCTACTTATAATAGTATGACAATATCTTACTAGGTTCCTACATATTCCAACAGTTGCTTACATATTTATTGAAACTTAACCTTCTTACATGTTTGACATAAGTAGTATTTGTTTCCAATAGATTCTGTTTGTAGAAGTGAGCAGCTTCATCTTACCATCACAACATGGATCTGTGCATGGTAAGAGGTTGGTTATGCAGTTATAAGCCATGTGATCAGCTTCCCCACATGAGTAGCAGTAAAGTTTCTTCTCTTTTAACCACTTTTCATCATCTGGTAAAGTTGGTGGAATAAGTGGTGGAATACCTTGGTGTGAAACTACATAAGCATCTAACCAGATGTCCACAGTAGTTGTACTTCACATAAGGTTGAAATCCAGTATTTCCGTTTTTTTCTTTTCTAAGAAACAGGTACCCCTTGCAGTTGGTTAGTGTGCATTTTCTACCTTCCCAAGGACAATCTCTAGCAACATGACCAACAGAAATACAAAGAAAACACTTGGTAATTGGTGATGAGCTTGAACCCTCAATTATGTATGTTTTGTGTGAAATTCTTTTCAAGAATTGTGTTGTTGAAGAAGAAGATGAGAATTTGCCGGTGATGGTGGTGAAAGTAGGATATGACAATGGTCATATTATAACAAGAGTGCCAACGGTCATTTTTTTTTTGAAAAATATAAAAATCAGACCGTTGGATCTGAATTAAGCTTAGATACTGTTAAAGGCATGTGAGTTTTTAAAAAACAAAAAAATTTGAAATTTAAAATAAAATTATGATACATTTAAGATAACAATATATCGGTTAAAAATAAACTGAAAAATAACTTAATTAGTTCATAAAAGTTGAAACTTAAAATGACAATACTAATAAGAATGCACTCCACATAGGTTTAAGGTATTCCAAGAATCCTTTAAGGTTGGTTTAACCTTTTCTTCAAAATGTCTGCCTTCCTAAGTTCGATGTACTGTCTTGTTACCGGATCCATCCCGGAGACATCCATCATCATTATACGAAACTCGTCGTCTGTTTCTTTCTTTGTGTCAAGTTTTTCTTTCCTAGCTTGTTTTTCCGTAAACTTTGCCGAAGACTCAGCTAGTTTTGCTGCAAACGGCTTCTCTCTGCGCCATCTTCATTTTTGTTTGTTCAGTATATTTGGTGTTGAAGTTTTGTTGCTCTTTAATAATAGTTTCCATCGTTTCTTGTTGGCCATTCGATTTTGCTTTCCCTAATTTCTTCTGTCGTTTCGCCTATTTTTTTTCCCATTTTACGGATATATGTGTTACGTATATCTCATATGTCTTCATATTCACTAGAATTGTCTAGGCTTATTTCCTGTATTTCACGGTTTTCCTCACCGCTTTCGGAATCTGACTCAGCTTGTGATGAATCAAAAAAAGCTGCCGATCGTCGTGAATATTTTATATTATCTACCATAATTGTGTAGCACTCGTCATGCTTAAAACTTTTGCCACCATTAGCTTCCTGATAGACACATTTTAATGCCTAATTGGCACCTTAATTTCTAGTGAGTTAGTATTCGATTTTGCGTTTATTACGTGTTTTTATGCTTTTGTAGGTACATTAGAAGAATGGAGATTTTTGGAAAAATTGGCTCAAAAAGTGATAAAGGCACCCAAGGACAAGTGATATTGTCACCCAAGAATCGGCCGAGCCAACTCAGCGGGTCAACTCGGCTGGATCGGGCTGACTCATCGAGAGGTTACTGTTTTGCTGGAGAATCAACTGTGGACTTCATGTTACGTAATTTTGAGTTGTTTTCGGCTCCAAAGTGTCCCACAAGCTAGAAGAGATTGATACAAGACCCACACAACCAATTTTACGAGTTTTTAGCCGGAAAAAGAGGTTCCCGAAGTGTATCCGGCCGGAAAAAGGATTCCATGTTTGATTAAGATTTGGAAGAATTTGGGAGAGTTTTAAAGAGTTCTATTAGGTTTAGAAGACTCCCTAGGGTTCCTAGACCCTATATATACCAAGAGAAGTCAAGAGAAATCAGGACGGAAGCCTAGAGATCGATTTTCGGAGTCACCGGAGTTTGGCCGGAACTGGACAGCGATCCGGTCACCGCCAGTGCTGTTCTTTATCTACCACCGCCTGAGAAGACAACACAGCAACATCCACAAGTGTTGCTGATTCAAACTGCTCCTGTTGCCTTAGATTTTAAACCTTTGTTGCTTAGAACCCTTTCTGTGACGGCTGCACCCTGTTCTGTGACATTTATATACGTATCTGTTCAGCTGTTGCACTATTCTTTCACCTTGTAATCAACTTTTTGAGCAATGAAAAGATCTTTTGAGCAAGTTTTTTTCACCATGAGCTAAGTTTATTTACTGGGATGATGGAGGAGGTTTTTCTCTCAATTTTATGTGATAAGTCTATTTTTAATTAATTATTTACAATTCTTTACTTGTTAAAATTGCATAGTTTCGAAATAGAAAAACGGTTTTCATTCAGTAGTGGTGTTTTTGTTTGATGGGTCATGCTGGGTTGACAACCTCTGATGTCCCATGCTTGTGATTTACCTCTGCTTGTTTGCATAAAAACCTATTTTGGCAATATTTGAGCTTAATTTATTTAAAAGAATTGCATGATTAATCACGTAAATTGTTAGAAATAACTGAATCTTGATTCCTTGTTTTCTCCATATTTTCCATATATCATCTCTAGTTTATTTTCCTGATTTTTATTTCATTAGATTAAGTTCATTATTTTCTAAAATCATTACCTTCACAAGTTCGAGAAACGAACACTTTATTTACCACTTTTAAAACTACATCACTTCCTTGATAAGCCTCCTTACTTCCACAATCTGTTTTTTTAATTCAATTTAATGGAGGATATACAATTCATAACAGTAATGTAATCGTCAAAATTAAATGAGTAGTTACCTTATCTTCGGGGCCCCATCCAGTATGGTGATCACGTTCCACTTCCGCCTCCTTTGCAGAGAAAAGTGCCACATCTTTACTTATTCCATAAAATCGTTTCTGAAGGGAGGTCCAACTGCGTTGTGGCATCGAAGGTATGGCTTCTTTCATCTGATATAATATGCGAGACCATAATCTTTCTTCTGATTGATCGTCACCAATACTACAATCTTGAGATATTTTAACAAATGAATTTTACACATCGTTACATCTTCAGATGTAGTATAATTTGGACCTCGTGGTCTTGGGGGTGGCATAATTTTAATCGATTCGGAAGGTAATTATATGAAAAAGAACTTAATTATTTTCGAATACTAACTAGATTGCAATGAGTGAGTTTAGTAAAATGAAAATGGATTAGTATTCCATATATAGTGTCATAATATAGCCGTTGCCGTTGCAACGGTAAACTCAATGGTAACATCTCAATGGTAAACTCAACGGTAACATCTCAGGCTTTACTCTAGAGTAACGCCCACAAGAGTGACAACGGTAACATATCTCAAGCGTTACTCTAGAGTAATTCCCACAATGGGGCAGGCGTCTAGCGACACGCCTCATAAGATTAAATTGTAAGCGGACGTCTAGGGTGCCGCCTGTTGGTGGGAGTAGCTTTAGCATACCGTTTGGACGTGGCGAAGATTTGGTTACCACCTGGTGGGGGCGTGATCTTAGACACAAGCTTCATCAGGCGTTATCTTAGGATAACGCTTCATCAGGCGGAGATTTGATTACCGCCCGTGTTTTCTAGCGGTACGCTAAGAGAACGCCATCAAACGTTATACTACACACCCGCTTAGAAATCAGACGGTTGCCTACGAGACCGCTCGACTATAATGGTTTAGTCCGGAAAAAGACTAAACTTAGTCCTGAACAGTACATTTTCTGGACGGAAGACTGAATTCTCTCGTCCCACTGTGCTTACTTTTTTTGGACTGAAGAGTGAATTCACTCTTTGGTCTGTGTTATCCTCGTCCCACTGTGGACGCTCTAAGGCATATACCATTAGTAATGGATCACCAATAGTAATGCTAGTTACAGTAGTTTGATATGTACAGGCTGTAAAATTAAGCAGGTCCATCACCCCTATTACCTGTGTGCTGTAACTTTTGTTAAAAGCTGTCATCTAACTAGATTTGCTAGTTGGGGACACCCCTTGTTAACATAGAGGTTTGAAAACAACCATCATTAAACATGACAACATAGCTGTTCATAATCAGAGTTGTTAATTAAGCTATAACAGCTATTTTGGTCCTTAATATATACTCCTTCCGTCCAAGAATAAATGATCTATTATTTCTAAAATTATCTTTTTTGTTGATTATTGTTAGTATACGAAATATATATAATTTGATAGCCATGTTTATATTTATTACATAAGTGTTTTAAAATACTTTTCAATGATACGAAGTTTACGAATAGCCATAGAATATTTTAAGAAATAAATCATTTCTAAATTTTACTAATTATTATACATAAGGGTATAACTGTAAAAAATACTTAAAAATACTTATCTCTCCTCTTTGCCTTAAGAATTATGTAAACTTAAATTAAATCAACTATTTTTGGACGGAGGGAGTAAGACATTTTATGGGGTTTCACAACTAAACGACTTCACCCCCTAATCCCCTACTAGAGAAACATCTTCAATTACAATTTATAGTGCAATAATATATATATCACGTTCTTAGATTATATATATCACGTTCCTAGATTATATATATATATATATATATATATATAGTAATTTGAGTTTAAATAATTAACAATAAATAAATTTTAACTAATAATAAACTAAATCAAAACATAAAGAATAGAACAGAGATAGAGACCAGAAATACTTGTAAAATAGTCTTTATTAATAGATAGTACACCAAAGTAAACTTGAAGTCACATTCAAAGAAGTAAAATACTCATAAATTTTCACTCTGAAAGTAGTAAACACTCACAAACTCTTAAACTTTCACTCTCAAATATATATAGATTTTTGTTAGACCTATTTTATATTCTCTCCGTCCCAAAAAAAAATTATTTTTATTTTTTTATTTTGGCATATTTTAAAATAAAAACAAAATAAAATAAATTAAAAGTATTATTTTTGTTGGAACGTATATAATACCAGTATCTCTTTTGAACACATGAAGAACTGTTAGCTGTATGAAACTAGGGTACCTCTAACTTATGGTTTTTAACACAGATCATTTTTTTCTTGGAAACCTAACACAAATCACTTTTTACTAGTATGCTAGCGAGGCAGCTTCAGTAATAACGCTAAATTAGACAATGGATCACTTTCACATGATCACAGATCCACAGTGAGGTAGATAAATGCCTTGATATCCTAGAAAGGAAAACAGGTAAATGCCTTTATTAATCCCTGACATTGACGTAGTTAATTTCTGTCCAGTGAACAAACTTGCGTGAAAGCTTATTATGAACCAAATGCTGTTGCGCATCAGATCAGATAAGATGAATTCACGTATAACACAATTCCTTACTTATTGTCTTCAACCACTTACCTGACTTGACCCTTTTTCACTTCATTTTATTTTCAAAAAATTTGAACTTATATTTTCGGAATAGATTTCCTCCTCCTCCTGGCATTGTACGGAGGAGTGTTTACTTTTGAGTTTGACCGGTGCTACTTGCATCATGTATCAATGCATCATTCATTTCAAATACTAAGTATTCTATCTGCTTCTCATCTACTTCTTGGGACTGTTGGAACTGTTATGGTGCTTCGTTCTGACAAAATTACACACTTTATTTGCTGCATATCTATCAATAATAATAAGTCTAGTTTTCACCTTTTAGTAGTGTCTTTTTTCTCTCCATAAACATCCATGTAACTCAAACCAAGGCTTTTCAAACAATAATTATACTAATAAGTGCTTAATTAGCTTTCTTTCCTTCCCTCCAACTTCCCAACTAGACGAGTAAAGCCGAGTCCAAACTTGTGCACCCCTCATAAACAGGGGTGCACGTTACTGCTTTCCTTATTAGTCAACAAAATCTGAAAAACCACTTTCTTTTTATCTAGAATTACGTTCAAAACAATGAATAACAAAAAATATCCATCAATTAAAAAGCCACCATTAACATCTCTTTTTTCTTGCTTTCTCTTCTGTCTCTATTCTCTATTTTTTCTAGATGCGAAACTAAGATTTGTAAAAAAATAATCAAATGTTATCTGTGTAATCCAACCTAATTCAACCGGATCTACTTGATTTTTAGCTTCTGAAATCAGGTTTTGTTGCATATATCGATTTATAAGAAATCAACAAATATTAGTCTATCAGGAATTTTGAATTTCATTGATGGAGTTTTTAGTTGCTGTGATGAAAAAGAAGATCTAGCAAGAATAGAAAAGATCTCAAACACGGATTAATCGCACTGCAATCAAGCAATTAAAACTCTTAACATTATCTAGGGTTAAAGCTTGTTTTCACAAGTGGAAGAAACATTTCAGAATGATGAGTTTAATTGAGCTAGAGATGACTGGTAAAAAAGAAGAAAATGTTTTCCTAATTTCCAAAAAATATTTAAAAATTAAAAATTAAAAAAACTGTAAAACAACGAAGTGGTTTTGGGATTTTACTGACCAATAACGAAAGCAGTAACGTGCACCCCGGTTTACGAGGGGTGCACAAATTTGGACTCAGTAAAGACTAGATCAATTATCAAAAAGATCTTCACAACACTTCCTTTTATATCCCCTCCCCTTTCTCTTGTTATATTCATAATCGCTTACTCAAACCATACTTCACAAATGACTACTTCATATCACTTTTATGCATCTTCCAAATATGCTTTCTAATATCATCTACACATTCTGAACTCACTTTTCAACTTATACAAAATATTTCCATTTTTTTTTCTCTTTTTTTTTTGTTGATCTAGAATGGATGATAATCAAATAGAAAATCCAAACGCTAGAATGGGATTTCTTGGAATAAGGAAACTCAAATATGTAAAACTTGGTTACAATTTCATCATCTCTTATTTTGTATATCTTCTCTTCATTCCATTACTCTTTATATATTCCAATCAGCTCTTAGCTTTCACGCTGAAGGATTTCACTTCACTATGGATGAGTTTCAAGTTAAACATTTACCCTCTAGTTTTATATTCAACTCTTCCCTCCTTCCTTGCTGCAATTTACTTCATGACCAGACCAAGAAAAGTCTACTTAGTGGATTTTGCATGCTACAAACCAAAGCAAAATTTAATATGTAGCAGAGAAAGATTCATGGAGTTATCACATCTGTTAGGTACATTTAAGGAGCAGAACTTGGATTTTCAAAAAAAAATTATGGAAAGATCGGGGTTAGGGCAGACGACGTACTTGCCGGAAGCTGTGTTAAGGATACCGCCTAACCCGTGCGTCGCCGAAGCGAGAAAAGAAGCTGAGATGGTTATGTTTGGAGCTTTGGATGAGTTGTTTAAGAAAACAGGAGTGAATGTTAAAGATATTGGGATTTTAGTGGTGAATTGTAGTCTTTTTAATCCTACACCATCTCTGTCAGATATGATTGTTAACAAGTACAAGTTTAGAGGAAACATTATTACTTATAATCTTAGTGGAATGGGCTGCAGTGCTGGTGTTATTTCAATTGATCTTGCCAAACGCCTCCTTCAAGTTAGTATCCTCCTATCTCGCTATTTAGATTGTCTTTCAGTGTCTCCCATCATGCACATAATAATAGTATGCCTATGTATATATCCACAAGCATTCACAAACAGCCGCACATTAACTTTTGTTTAGTTTTGGCCATTTTTAAAGGGTGTACAGGAAACATGTGTTGCATATAGAAAAATAAGTACTAGCCTCACTGCCTCAGTAACCAAGTTATATATAAACTGTGAATCAGAATGAGGAGGGTTCATCACATATTTAAGAGCAGTACTTTTCCCTTGTTTAATATACAGTAGTATATTTTATGGAAGAAGTAGGCACTACAAAATTAATGGTGATCCAAAAGTAGGAGTCTAACCCAGTATGAAACAACAAGTTTCCTATTGCTTACAGATAAAATCCAAGGAAATAATAGTCAGGAGTTTGTTTTAACAAAAATAATTGATTAACTGACAAACAACTTTATAAAAAAATGCCGATTTTTTCTATAAAAAAGTATTTTGCCCTTTTAAGGTCTCTATCAAATCTGTATACAAGATAAGTAGTTTGTTCTACTTCCCCTGGTCTTTGTAATTATAATACATATTTGCGTTCTCATTCCAAAAAGACTGATATATATATATGCTTTTGTTTTACAGATTCACCAGAACACCTATGCTCTAGTAATAAGCATGGAGAATATCACACAAAACTGGTACTATGGTAATGACCGCCCGATGTTACTATCCAACTGTTTATTTCGTGTCGGTGGTGCAGCGGTACTTCTCTCGAACCGACCATTAGACCGGAACCATTCCAAATACAGATTGATTCATACTGTTCGATCTCATAAGGGAGCAGATGATCGTTGTTTCAATTGTGTTTATCAACAGGAAGATGAAACAGGGCGTGTGGGTGTTTCAATATTAAAAGATCTAATGGCTGTTGCTGGTGAAGCATTGAAAGTAAACATAACAACATTAGGTCCATTAGTATTACCAATGTCGGAACAGCTACTATTTCTTATCACATTATTTGGAAGAAAAGTACTCAAGATGAAGAATTTGAAAGCCTACATTCCTGATTTCAAACTTGCATTTGATCATTTCTGTATACATGCAGGAGGAAGAGCTGTATTAGATGAAGTCGAAAAGAATCTAGAACTAACTGATTGGCATATGGAACCTTCTAGAATGACACTAAATAGGTTTGGAAATACTTCTAGCAGCTCATTATGGTATGAACTTGCTTATAGTGAAGCTAAAGGAAGAATGAAAAAAGGTGATAAAACTTGGCAGATTGCATTCGGATCAGGGTTTAAATGTAACAGTGCAGTTTGGGAAGCAATGCGAAATATCGATCCTAACGATGAGATTAATCCTTGGATGGATGAGATTGATCAATTTCCTGTTTATGTACCAAAGAATTCTTATGTTATCAAATCCTCTTAGTTAGATTTGAATTCCATGCACACTAGCTGAATCAAATACAGTGTTTGCAAACACATGAAAAGTATTTAATAAATTGAACTTGTGTCTGTATTGTTTGTAATTATTTCTAGTCGTGTGATTTCATGTTGTTAACTAGTTGGGACTTCGGATGTTGTGGGTTCTTTTTGAAGTGATGAAGAATTTCTAGGACATTTAGTTGCTGTACTAGAACGGTTGAGTAGTAGATGTCAAAAGTCGTTATATGACTTTAAGCTCCATAAAACACTAGTGAATTTATACTAATTGAACTACCAATCACTTTCAAACAACCACTATTTGGTATATTGGGCTATGAGTTTTTGGTGGACAAGATGCAAGCGTCTCATATTTGATCTTATATGTGGCTCCGGATCGTCTGTGGCTAAATGATCTCTTTTCCTGTGTTCCGACCAATCTCCCGCACCACGTGTTTAATTTTTTTAACTACCCGAGTTTATAATTTGGACTTTACTTACTTGACTTCATAAAGCGTAAGAGAAGAAAAAGGAAAGGACTAAAGAAGATGAAATTATGTCTATTTCATCATTTATGTATTACAATGATCAAGAAACTAAAGTCTTAGAGAGATTAAGTTATTCTGCTTTTCTACGGCCATAATAGTATCAGCAACACCCGACACTATATTAAATAAAATTAACTAATCCAAAAATGGTTTTTAAGACTGCAAAATCAATAGAAATTGCTTTATATATAATATTTCAATTGTTATTTGAAGTTTATTTCGTATGATCAATTACTATTTGACGATTATATAGAATGTTAATTTATAAAGGAGACATATGGTTGCGGGAGATTGGTAGGACCAAAGGAAAAAGAGAAATTCAGCTACAGAGGATCCCGAGCCTCTATATGTATTCCATGCATTTATTATTTCTAATCCATATAAGTTAAATTGAGTTAAAATCCAAATAAGTCTTAATTCTTTCCTAACAACTAAATTAAGTCTTTTCTTTTACAAAATTATAATAAATCCTAATTTTTTCCCTAAATATAGATTAAATTGTTGTTTGTGGAGAAAAACGAATTGAAGGATAATTTAGAAAAAGTGAGGTGAAAATGTGATAATTCGTCAATCCTTAAACATTTATGCTGTTGAAGTACTTTGTTTAGATTCGAAAGACCAATCTGTACAATCCTGGCCTAAACCAAGCAAAGGTCTCTAGTCTTGCTTCAGCCACAAAATGAGAAGCAGAAGGGCTGGTCTTAGGGAGGGAAGCAAGAGAAGGTTGAGGTCAGAGTACCATACTCTATAGAATGAAATTGGTGTAAATAGATATGAAAAATTGAGTGATCGAGTTCTTTTATGTTCGACTTGGAAATTCAGACTTGTTCCGTCGTGCCTTGTTCAATAGATTGAGAATCTATTTATATGATAGCTATTGTAACCACTTGACCTCTTATCTGGAAGAAAGTGTCGATGGTTGAGTAGTGCCGAAGTGGAGAAGGTGGAGAAAGTGTTGACAACTGCTCCCCAATTGAGGTTGAAACGACGATTGCTCAATTTACCACTCCTCTACTCAACTACTGATCGAACTTTCCAGAGTTTCTCTTTAGTGGGTGCATTGCTGCACCACATGTCGTAGACCACCAGACCAAAACCCTAATGAGTATCCCCCAATTTGGGACATTTGATATTTCATGTAAATATTTGTAGTATTGAGTACTACTAATATTATTAAGTCGAACGAGACTTACTTAGTCTTTTGACTGAAGATCTATCTTGCTTAACTAGGATGATAAGCCTAGCAGACTAAAATAAAATAAAAATGTATTTATTTGTGTACAAGGAGCAGTGTGTCCAACTTAGTCAATTTTGCATTGACATGCTTGTTTTGTAAAATAAGTGTATGTTGCTGACCATGAGAAATTGTATGTGAGGCCACATACAAAAATACGTATGTGAGAGGCCACATATACGAGTGAGGCATAGTATAGCTTTTTGATAAATAAATTAGGGTTTTGAAATTTGTATGTGAAGCAAACCCTGATAAGCCAACATTAATGCTTAATGTTTGAAAGATTAACTAAGCTACATGAGTTTTCCCATTGAAACAAAATACTCCTTAGCTTGCCTAGGGGTTCAAGACACAAAATCTCTCCTTTGTTACGTTTTATTACTCTTTGCATAAAGCCTCACACGTTGAAGGTAAAAGAGTAAAACCCAAATTTGACAAGAAGCAAGTCATGTGAGCTTGGTTTCTGAGTGAAGGCATACGAGTTTTGCCTTAGGAGTAATCACGCAAGCTTACCTACTTAGCTAAGGTGCATACTTTGGAAGTAAGAGAGGTAGAAACCTCTCCCTATTCAAGATTAGGATTTGAAAATATTAATTAGGGTTTTACAGCTTATATGCTAAAAAGTAATAGTCAAAACGACTAATTGGAGCAAGAGCTAAGACATTCACGCAAGGAGGCAAGAAGCTCATGTTGTTTACTCTTTGTGCTAAGCCTCATATGTTCATAGTAAGATAGTACAACACAAAATTTGTCAAGAAGCAAGCGTCGACGTTTTTACTCTTGTGCTCAACCTCACATGTTGAGGGCAAAAGAGTAAAAACAATATTGTTTTTAGAAAAAAGCATGACGTCCATGCTTGGCCTTTGAGCAGAGACGTGCAAGCTTTGCTTTAGAAGCAAAACGCACAAGTTAGCAAGACACACGGTTAGGAAATAGGGTTAGCTTCCCTTTTTCAAATTAGGGTTTGAACTTTAATCATTTGAGACACTTGTAAGTGTTGCAAATCCTATTTTAAGTGTTTTCAAAACCCTGAATTGAATTGTTTTCACTCATTCACATTAGTTGTCTCATTAAGCAAGGATTAATGTGAGTGAGGTTGGATTTCTAGCTAGTAGAAGCTATGAAATTATGTCTGACACAATTTTAACTTTGAATTTAAGCATGGATGTGGTACTTTAATAAAATAGATTCATATATGAAACTATATAGGTGTTTTAGTAAGTTAATATTGCTCAGTTGAACATGAATATCAACATGGGTAATTTTTGGGAATTTATCTGTGGAATATAGCACCAAAATAATACTCAAATTTCTCTATACTAGTGAGCAATCCATCTAGGAGCTTGAGATTTTATGTAAACATCATAAATATCTGGTAATGTTATAGTAAGTACCAGTATTGTTCTGATAATTTTGTATAGTAATGAATGTTGATTCAATTCATCATTTTTGGTCGTATATATAGTTCGCCATACATATAAAGAGAAGACAGATAAGCACCTGAGAGAGGGCAGGGATGAGCACCTACTTAAAAAAAATCTTTTACAGAACTTTAAAGTTTAGTATTTCTCATACCTGAGTCTTGAGAGATAATTTACTAATTTATCCTTTTCAAAAACCCACCATCTACGTTAAGTCCCCTGCTTAGCGCGGAACAAGTAATGTTGTGTGGTAAGTATTAGATGGTGGCCTGTCAGGCGAAAATAAAATAAAGCATAACTATATAGTTCAATAGTTAGATATTAACAGAGGAGTAGTATTCGCCTTGAATCTTTTGAATAAGCAGACTAGAAGGCTACCCTAGATGAATAAGTAATGATCCATATCAAAGCAAAGCTCAGGACTGCTCGGGAAAGTATTGCTTAACAATAGGCAGATGATCAGGGCTCTGAGTTGAGGTGTATATGCTTGTCTAAGCCTGATCCGGATGAAACGAGTTTTGGTTGAAGCTGGACGTACAAGTTTGAACAAAGCTAGACATGCAGGTTTTAAACGAAGTTAGACATGCAAATAACAAAATTGGTCGTACAAGTTTAATGGAGTTGATAGATGTGTGTGTCTTGGCTGTAGCTGGACAAAGATCTTTCAATTAAAGCTAGACAAGGCAAGCTTGATTGAGATTGGATATGGATGAATCAAGACTTGATTGTTGATGGAAAATCCAGGAGACGGAGCTGGTAGTACAAGTTGGACGGGATAATCAGACTTGGTAGTGACTGACAAACTGAAGCCGTGATTTGGTCGGACGGTAAAGAGGGAATCCGTTACCTTTACAAATTTGGAGTAGATGCTTAATATAGAAGATAAGCTTTGATTATCCCTTTCTCCACACCGATCAAAAGAAAACTTGCTTTCTTTCTCATATTGTTGTCTTCTGCTCCATTATATTAGCATCAATCAGCCCTTGATAACAAGGTAAGTGTTTTGTTGTCTCTTCTACATGAGTGTACAACTCTAGATTGAGTTTATTTATTTATTTTCTCAACAGACTTCTCATATGCTTGTTTGATTCAAAAGGAGCATCCCTAAACCCTAGTTTTCTTGTGTAATCTTGTTAATCTTCTTATATTTGCATAAGAACATCAACTTCACAACAAACTTTTGTTCATGGGTAGACTAGGGTTTGGTCAAAACCCTTCTTTTTTTACGTGAATGAAAGTTCACATGAATTTTGCCTTTTTTTTTCCTCGTGAGTTGATACTCACGTTTTTTATGTTTGCAACATTGTTGGCCTCTTGTAAGGACGATTTTAGTCTAGTTGTTGTTTTCTATTTCACCAGGTATGTATGCTTCCGGCTCTCTTTTCTCTATTTTATTGAAAACAGAGGTGTGCATTTTTTAGAGACATTACTGCTTTGAATCACATGATTTTATGTCTCTACTGTTGTGCATAAAATTATTATTTCTACTTCTTGATCTTTTTGTACAGTTATGAAAATGACTAAAAGTATTCATGTTGATTCCGCTGAGATGTCACATGATGATAATGATGATTCTGTTTCTATTAATGGAGAAAACAATATTTCTGGCTCTGGGCATGCTAAAGATATGCCAAACGTGGACGATGATTTTTTTATGTTAGATTATTTCATCCTACAGTCCACCCTGGTCATGTCATGCATGTCCTTGGAAACTTGGGTGAAGCTGTGAATCCTCTGTTAGTTGCTCCTGAACATGTGATGCGATTTTGTCTTCACAAAAGAGAATATGCTGCTTCACCTATTGATTTTAAAACTTTCCAATCTCCTTTAAGTGGTTTCGATGGATGGTTGAGGAGCATGCTTGGTAAGGATTATGTCGTAGCTTTGTTGAAGGATGTACGGATTTATGAGGCTATTAGAGTGTCTGGTACCCATTAGATGAATAAAGATATACGTGGCGTGGTTGCTCTTTTCTCGCGCCAGTGCATCCCAACTCACACTTTTATATGCAGATGGGGAGAACTGACAATCATTGTTGAAGATGTGTCTATCTTGCTACATCTTCCGGTTTCAGGGAACCTTGACCTTCATTTGGATGAAAGGGAAGAGCAATTTTATCTAACTTTAGTGAAGAAGATGGACGAATATGATATGAAGTCTAATGTTGAGAAGTGTTTCTATACTTGGTGGATGACGCAGTGGTGGCCAAGAAAAGCGAAACCAGGTCAGGTTTTGGATGATATATTGAGTGTTGCTGCGTTTTTATACCTGTAGCTATCAAGAGAGATATTCGATGATGGTTCTCGTCTTAAGATGAAGCCGATAGTGGTCCCCTTTCTATCAATCTAGAACAAGATGTGGCCTTACCTATAGGTAGCTTATTCCTTGGCTCTTTATATTCTCATCTTGATTCAAGTAGTATCAGATATGCGTGTCTCCAATGTCTTTATGAAAGTAGATACATTCACAAATGTTAATTTCTTTCAAGCATGGTTATGGGAACATTATAAGGATTATGCTCCCGATCCTTATAAGAAATTTATTGATGAAGAACAAGTGACAAGAATACTTCGCTGGACACACAAACGTCTAAGATATGACATGAAGAATATTATATTCTTAGACAACATGTCATCAACAACTTTACGTCCCTGGGCACCACTCCCTCGTATATCTCAGTTCAATACTTTCGCCTCTCGTTCTGGCACCTTCTTGACATCTAGAAATCACACTGTTGATGCTGGAGAAATTAGTTTTATGCTGAGTTGCACACCTGGTTACCTTTTGTCATTATTTATTGGATCCTACAATGTAGAACCTTATAATATTGACAAGGATGCTCGTCATATGGGATCCAACCAGGATGTCCCTTCTGGTAGCCTTGCTCCTCATTCTGTAGATGATTTGTGTCTCACTTTAGACTAGTGATCACATGTGGAAGGAAAGAGTTTCCCTTTCTTAGTCTCTGAAAGGAAACCAGTAATAACTCCATGGTACAAGATTCATTGGAAGAATGAACATGATCAGTTTGCTAAGTTTATTGAAGTACCTAGTTTTGCCAGAGTCACAGAACCCCCATTCTGATAAGGTTTTGTTGAACCACTCTTTGTTGAAGCCTGTCTCTGCTAGTAAACGTGTAGCTCTGTCTGAGCCTACTCAAGTAAGTATTTATAATTCCGTATTTCTTTGTTATTTGTATACCCCTAATATCTTTACGACTCTTCTAATTAGAAAGAATATCAGGTGAAGCCTCGAAATGGAAAGAAGAAAGCAAAACACAATGACAGTCCCCATGTAGTAGAAACTAGATCGAAGAAACGTGCTAGTGGAATTCGTTCTGGCATTGCTGACTCTCCCATTTCAAAAGTATGAATCTTTCATTTCGTGATTTATTGTGACTAAATTCATCTTACTTGAATGATTATATTGCCTTGCATAGTTCATCTTTTGTTGGAGTATTTTTGACACCTCCACCCGGGAAATTGAATCCATTTGCTAGACTTGCATCAGAAGCAAGGGCCGAAACTAATGATTCTGAGGTGAGTGGTCTTTTCTATGTTACCTTTTCATCTTGAATGAGCATGTCTAGCAACATAGGTGATCTTTTTTTGTTATTTTTAGAAGGAAAATATGTCTGATAATGAAGAAAGTGATTTTCTCAAAGTTTCTTCGGAGGATGATAAAAATAATTATCCTTTCTTAGGGGAAAAGGAGTATAATGACTCAGATCATAACCTTATCATTCCAAATAATTCACGACATGGTCGGGTGAGTCTTCACACTATATGAAAAATGGGCTTTACCAACTAAACTAAAAGAGTTGCTACAGGTCGTGTTTCAGTGGCTGAAGACCTCTAGCAATTACATAGCAACAAAAATGCCTCACTGCTAAAGACTATGTGGTTAGAGACCTTTACCAACATAAATGTTGGTATAAACGTCTTACAGTAATAGTGAAGCATTAAGAGTTTTAGCTGGCACAAATTATTGGTAACTACCTGACCATCGTTGGTGGAGCATATAAGCACTAGTTACTGAAATACTTAACCTACAAGAATATTGGTTGTTGAAGGATGATATATTGTTAGTAAAGGTGGTCAACTATAAAATAATGTCAGTTGCTAGAGAATGGAACCCATTGTATTTGAGTTGCTAAAGTTGTTCGCTAAGAATTGTAGTCACTCAATGTTTCGATGGTTAAGGGTTTCCCCTGCTAGATTTTAATTGCTCAATATTTAAGCTTCTGTAGAAAAATTGCAGCTGCTTTTGTTTCGTTAGAGAAGGGGTTTTCCAACAACTTTGTAGTCGATTGTTCAGTTGGTAAAGGATTCTCCAACAACGTTCAGGTTGATTAATATTTCTAGCCATTAGATTTATGGTTGTTAGGTCTACGTTGGTGAAAAGCTCTACCCACATATGATCTAGTTGTTTTCGGTATCGTTGGTGTAGTTGGCTAAGGTCATAACCAATGGAGATTCTGGGGATAAAGGGTTCAAGCCTCTATAATTGTTGTGTTGACTGAAGGCTTAAACCACCGAAAACTCTGCTGCTCAAAGCCTCAGCCCACTACAAATCTAGTTACATAACAGTTGGCATTGAATTAAAGAATCTATATAATTTCAAGAAAAATAAAATAAAAGTAGATTTCATTGCCATTAAGATCCAAAGTATTTCTAAAATCTTATCATCCTTTCATAACATCCAAACTTTACATCCCAAAATAAAAACCCCTAAAAAACTTTTTAATTACATCCCAAAATAAAAACCACTATCAAGAACTACCAAGTAAAGACGTTCCGGGATTTTCGTATTTCTATTACATGCTACTTCAAACCCTTCCCTTTCATCAAATGCTTTAATACCTGATAAATTATCACAACCTGATAAAGACTGAGACTCTATCAGCAAGAGCCGATGTAAGAACCTGACTCATTCGAGCTTTGCTTCATCATACACAACAAGAGCCACTTCTTAAGAACAACAATAGCCACTGCTTAAAATCTGCAAGTATTCTACACTCACATTTACAACTTCTTCAATAAATGTAAGATTAACAAACTGAAGGGACACTACAAACAAAATTTGTTGTTCCATTTGCATATAACTTGAATTAAAACTCAGACAAGATATAAAAGAGTCCATGAACTCCAGAAAACATTCTTATATGCATAGAAATTCATATTATGAAACTAGATATGAACCTACAGTTATCAATTAACTTCAAGGTGACTAAGAACATTATGATAAACAAGTTTAACAATTAACTTCAAAGTGAAAAACACATTACGATAAACAAGTTACAGGTAAGACCTTTTCCTTTCAAAGATCAAAACATCCATCTTGGCCAAGAAGGCATACTTGAAGGTGTCTGTAAGATATCTGCAATAAACAGAATACATACTTCTCAGTTCTCACAATATCGCACAATAATAACATCTGAAACCGACAATCTAGGATACATGCTTATCATATTAACTATATCCATCTATTTCCTGTGAACGAAAGATAATTATTGGTAGGGTAGATAAGACAGGAGTATCATCATTCACTAAAGCCATAAGCCATAAGCCATCAACTGCATTACCATTACTAAACTATACCAAATATCAATATGAAAACCATAAGAACATATTAAGTGTCTCCAATGAACAATGTATCTAGCCCTTAAGCATATTTTATGACTGACAGATCTAATACCTCAAAAATAAAGGATGCAGAATGGAGAATTACTCGAGGAAAAGAGAACTATAGTTCGGAAACAAGAATGGTGGCTAACTGCAGACTCATGTTAATGTTTTACTCCTCTTACATACCCTCTTACAAACACTCACAACATCACTTCCATTGCAAGAGGGACCTATATCAATATACAGAACCTTAACAAAAAAAGTGGTTGCTATTCATTCTTATAAAAGTAGATCCTTAAATTAGAACAACAAGAAGAACATCGATTTATAGAATGGAAGAACATGAACAACATTGGAATACGTAGTTGAAATTGACAACATCAAGTTAACAACATATAATCTTACAGTCTTGATTAAATTAAAAATTGAAACTAACAACTTCAACTCAAGAACCCTATCACAGTTGAAAGTTACATGAATGTGAACTTGTACACATCTGTGATGCTTTTCTCTACTAGTAACATAAGTTACAGAGAGACTGAGACTAAATCATTTAACCAAGCAAGTACTATTTTTTCTAAGGAAATATAAAACAAAAGCAAGATTTTCATAAATGATTTCTGATGTAGTTTTAAAAGTGGTAAATAAAGTGTTCGATTCTCGAACTTGTGAAGGTAATGATTTTAGAAAATAATGAACTTAATCTAATTAA
>JAJJMC010023094.1:2417086-2460249 GCA_023531435.1 Papaver californicum
TTAACAAGTAAAGAATTGTAAATAATTAATTAAAAATAGACTTACCACATAAAATTGAGAGAAAAACCTCCTCCATCGTCCCAGTAAATATACTTAGCTCATGGTGAAGAAAACTTGCTCAAAAGATCTTTTCATTGCTCAAAAAGTTGATTACAAGGTAAAATAATGGTGCAACAGCTGAACAGATACGTGTATAAATGTCACAGAACAGGGTTCAACCGTTACAAATAGCTTTAAGCAACAAGAGTGTTTAAAATCTAAGGCAACAGGAGCAGGATGTAACACTTAATCTGCAACAGATACAGATGTTGCAGAGTCGTCTTCTTCAGTGATGGTGGATGAAGAACACGCCGGCCGGTGCAGCAGCAGATGATCGGACGGTGACGGAGGTTGGCCAGAGTTTCTGTTTTTAATTTCTAGGGATGCATCGTGATTTCTCTTGGCTTCTATTGGTTTATATAGGGTGTAGGAACCCTAGAGAGTCTTCTAATAGCAGTATAACTCTTTAAAATCTATCCAAATCCGAGTTTTAATCCTCAACAGCAAAAGGATTATTTTCCGGCCAAAACTCGGATTTGAGGCAATTCTTCCGGCGTAAACTTCTAATTCTTCACGTGTTTAATCTTGTATCAACCTCTTCTAGCTTGTGGGCTGCTTGGAGTCGCAAAACAACTCGAAAATCTCGTGCAAAAAATGTGTCCAGTTGAAACAGGACCTGTCCCGATGAGTCAGCCCGATCCAGCCGAGTTGACCCGCTGAGTTGGCCCGATCCAACTCATCCCGATCCAAGGGTGTCTCTTAACCATTTCTGGGGTGCCAATAACACTTGTCCTTGGGTGCCTTTATCACTTTTTTAGCTAATTTTTCCACAAATCTTTATTCTTCTAATGTACCTACAAAAGCATAAAAACACGTAATAAACGTAAAATCGAATACTAACTCACTAGAAATTAAGGTGCAAATTAGACACTAAAATGTGTCTATCAATTTCAACTCAAGAAAACAAAATCATAGTTGCAATGTTAACAAACAACAAAGAGTTATGCTTTAAAGGAGAAACACTAAAAACAAATGTTTCTTTCTGTAGATTATGTGTTATAGGAATAAATATCATACATCTTCCGGTACTTGGCTTCAAGTATACCTCTCTCCTTAAAAAACTATGCTTCTATTTCATCAAGTTAAGTCTGCAATCAAGGAGCAAAAATGTCAAAAACCCATTGTTGATAGAATCGAAGATCCACAATCAATGGACTTCACTAGATTTGTAGTGGGGTTCTTGAAGTCTCTTAGGTTTTACATAGGCCTACTGTTTTCTAAAAGAATAAGAATGGAAGATTCTTCAAAACAATGTGAAATTTAAAATAAAGATGAAGATAAAAAATTAATAATATCTATTTTTTTAACGTTTCATGTAGTTGATGCAACTGAGACTCTCAGCTCAAATTCAAGCTAAATAATGTTTAGGTTTGGTTTGAAAAACACATCAAAAATGATAAGTTTCATATGATAATCTCTTGCATGTGGTTTTGGTGGTCCTTGTCAATCTACCAAGATTCTATTTGAGTTCAAAGCTTTCTTAACAAAGTTAAGTTGAGATTGTATCTTCTGCTTAGTGGGAACGGTCATTAGATAAAAAGAAATTTTATTGAAATATTTGATGGAGATATATTTAAACTCAAGAATTGTAAGGAGATATGAAAATAGAATGTCTTAATCCAAATATACAGATATCTTTGTTTGGCGGTTAAATTTAATGACAGTAGATTTCCAATCTTTATATTCACGTTTCTCCATGACTACTTTACGCTTTTTGTAGCTAGGAAGCTGCAAATACACACAATATATTGATACTGATAATGCTAAGATAAAACTTAGATGAAATTACAATCCGGTTGGGTACCAGAAAACGAAATGGTTCAAGGTTTGATCTATTCTCTATGAGTGAGAGAAAAACATAAAAAAAGGAATAATATAGAGTTTCTTCATTTTTTTGAGAGACAAACAAGCACATACCTAATTCTCTCTCAAAGCTTCAACAAGACTTGGTGTAAGACTTTCAAGTACACCAGAATGTTATCATGCTGAAGTTTGAAAGCTTGATCTGAAAACAAAATAAACAAAAATCAGCACAAAAAACCAAATAATCCAACGAGAAATTGATTTTACTTCTAAGAAAAAACTGACCTTTGAATCATTGACAAGTCCAGCACAATCTTCCGCGATCAAAGCTAAAAAATCATCAAAAAAACAATAACATAAACACCCACACAGAAAAAAACTTATCTAAACCAAATCAAATTTCTTAAAAAATATTAAAAGTTCCAACAAAACTTGAAGCAGAGATAAATGGAAGAAACTCATCTTAGATGGGAGAATCGAGAGGAAAATTGGTTTTTATTCTCTGTTAACAAAGCCAATCATCAGATCTACCATCCTAGTTGAATCGGGATGCATCTAGAAGATCTAGTGATTTGTTACTTTTACTGAGAAGTTGTAGCCACAGTTGTTGGGAGTGAAATAAAAATCATCTATTAGACTGTAGATCTGGTGAGTGAAGAATTTAGCCGTAACTAGAGAAAGAAAGAGAAAGAAATTAGAAAGGAAAAGGAAAAACCGAAGTGAAAAATAATCTTAGTTTTGTATAAAAAATTTAAACGGTGGATAAGGATGGTCATATGGATTTTGAAATTTTTTGGACAATGGAGATTTTGTTTAAGATTCTCATACGGATTGAGAAAAGTGTGTGAAAAACATATGCGGTTCTTTTTGTGCTAAAAAAAACTCGTGCATTCGGTTTATTTATCAACCTTCGATACGACAAAACTTCAAAGAGTATTATATACTATAGAGTAGTTGTAACCTTCGAGTATATCCAAGGATAAATCAGAAATATGATAACTGAATTCGATAATTATCATTGACTTTCGGCTAGACAAAGTTTTGAAGTATAACGATGGTAGATTTAAAGTAGGACAGTAGCCTTCCGCTGCAAATATTTACTTGGAGGGAGATTTCATCACCAAAAATTTCATTTATTTCGATTCTTCCGCGGGTTCTTATTTTTGCTGAGAGAGGTAGAGAGCTTGAGAGAAAAGGGGGGAAGTTAAGTGAGAGAAAACATTTTAGGGTGTTTAAAGAAAAATTGTGCGGTAGATGTTGGTTCAAGGCCATACGGATTATGAAATTTTTTGGACGACAAATATTTGGTTTGGCATTTTCACACGGGTTAAGACAGGTGTGTGGAAACCATATAGCCAACTCGTATTAAAATAAGCTTTCGATTAGACACAAATCGGAATAATGTATATGGATGAGAATAAACCAGAAGAATGAGGAATGGATCATAAAATTAATCTTTATTTTGATTAGACACAAATCCAAAGAATGCATATATATGGATGAGAATGAATCAAAAGAATGAGAATTGAATTGAAGAATCATTTATTGATTTTCGTCTATATAAAAGCCCTTTGTTGATTAATGCTAGTAGATTTAGAGTTCTTGTCTAGATTTTAATTATTCTAAAAGGTTATGAAACAAATTTTGGTTCACATTGGTAGATCTACAGTTCCAATGTAGATTTCAATTAGTCATAGAGGTGAATGAAGTAAATTTTGGTTCACTCTAGTAGATTCAAAGTTCCTATGCAAATTTCGATTAGTATGAGAATTCATGAAGCATATTTTGGTTCACATTGGTTGATTTAGAGTTCCAATATAGACGTCGATCAGTTAGAGTGGTCATGAGGAAGATTTAGAGTTTCGATATGGATTTTGATTAATCGAAGAGGTCAGTGAAGTGGATTTTGGTTCACATTTGTAGATTTAGAGTTCCGATTTATATTTCGGTTAGTCAGACAGATCAATAAAGTAGATTTTGGTTTACCCTAGTAGATTTAGCGTTCCTATGTAGATTTTGATTAGTCTGAGAGGTCATAAAGCATATTATAGTTCACATTCGTAGATTTAGAGTTATGGAGTAGATTTCGGTACATGCTAGTGGACATAGAGTTTCAATGTAGATTTCAATTAGTCTGAGAGGTCATAAAGAAAATTTAGAGTTTTGGTGTGGATTTTGAATAATCAGAGAAGTCAACGAAGTAGATTTTTGTTCACACTAGTAAATTTGGAGTTCCAAGGTAGATTTCAATTAATATGAGAGGTGATGAAGCATATTTTGGTTCACATGGGTAGATTTAGAGTTCTTATGCAGATTTTGATTAGTCGGAGTAGTCATAAAGCAAATTTGGAGTTCTGATGTAGATTTAGATTAATCAGAGAGGTCAATGATGTACATTGTGGTTCACGCTAGTAGATTTAGAGTTCCTGTGTAGATTTCGGTTCGTCTGAGAAGTAATGAATATATTTAGAGTTCTGATATAGATTTTGATTAATCAGAGAGATCAATGAAGTAGATTTTGTTTAAGTTAGTAGATTTAGAGTTCCTAAGTAGTTTTCGATTAGTCTGAGAGGTTATGAAGAGGATTTAGAGTTCCAACGTAGATTTTGGTTCGCGCTAGAAGAATTTCACCCAATTCCCTCGAGCCAAATTCACTAGTTTCACCCAGTATATATATCCCTCGGCCTTACTCAATTTCGCTCGTTTTCTTTATATTTAAATAAACACCCCTCAATATCATTCAATTAACATCTATATTTATCGATCTCACATGTTATCTATTAATTGCATCCAATATCATTCAATATCACTCTTATTCCCTCACATCTTTCTCTCTCAGAAACTAAATCTGTATCGAATTTAATCACCTAATCCACACAAAATATATCATCCAGGATCTGTATGTTATTTATTCGGCGAATATGAAATATAGCCTATAAGACAATGCCCATCAATGCCATATAATCTCTATCAGTTTCAACAAAGTTTATTCAAAAATACTCGATACATCAATTTCACCAGCCATTCATCGATTTCATTGAATCTCTATCAGTATAAGAGGGATGCCACACAATAATTATAAGTACATGCATTTACAGTTAAATACCCGGAAGGTTGATCCCTTTACCATCCCTTATGTGAAGAAACACGAGACAAACACGAGACACATACCAAGTCAATATTGAAGTGGTGTCGAACAAATTAACGAAGGTGAAAATATTTTATGGTAATGATTTGATGAATAAGAAAAGGTAAATATGGTAAATTAGTTAAATATTATTAAAAAACTCAATTATAAATAATTAAAAAAACCAGCTAAGTGAAGGTCAGTTGTTGAAGATCGACTAATGGTCCAGGTACCAACCCTTAATTTTGGAATAACTGGGTACCAAATTAAACTAAGGTTCTCCATTTGCATCCATACGAGTACGTAGATAACAAGCAGAATTCAAATTACACATCTCTACTTTGTATAAAGGAGATGTATAACTAGGTACTTTAAAATTATGTTTGAATAAAAGCTTATCGTATGTATATTTTGTAGTATCCAAATTATGGTGGAATTTAATGGCCATACCAATGATTAGATGGTTGGTATATATGTTAACCAATAGATTGTCTCATTGGCCAACTGTAGTGGGTAAAAGTATTTGGTTACTAGTGTACTATTTAGTTGCCATACCATGGTGACTGAAGACTAAAAACCATACCAATAATTTGATGGTTGGTATAGGTGTCCAACAAAAATCTATTTGGTGGGAAACTGTAATGGCTAAGAGTATTTAACTTCTAAAATACTTTATAGTTGGCAAAACCGAAGTGGCCGAACATTACTGACAACGCCAAAATTAGATAGTTAGTGTTGGTGTCTACCAACATATTATTTTTGGTGACTTAAACTAGCAGGTAAAAGTATATAGCTTCTAATTTAATTTATAGTTGTGAAATCTCGATGGCTGAATGATAGACACATTTTAGTGTCTAATTTGCACCTTAATTTCTAGTGAGTTAGTATTCGATTTTGCGTTTATTACGTGTTTTTACGCTTTTGTAGGTACATTAGAAGAATAAAGATTTGTGGAAAAATCGGCTCAAAAAGTGTTAAAGGAACCTGGGACAAGTGTTATTGGCACCCCAAGAATGGATAAGGGGCACCTCAGAATCGACCCGGGTCAACTCGGTCAAACTCGGTCAACTCAGCCGGCCCGAGTCACCAACTCATCGGGATACTCCTGGTTTCACCGGAACAGCTACTGGATGCACCAAATCACGGATTTTGTGGGTTATTTTGGGATTTAAAGTAATCCAATCACAAGTAGAGTCTAGTACAAGCCTCAACACGTCAAAAACAGAGGAAAATTGGCCGGAAATCACGGGAAACACTAATTTTCCGATTCCGGTTAGGAGAGGGACTGTTTCATCAAATTGGGATAAGTATTGTTGATTGGGTTTGGGACTCTCCCAAGGGTTCCTAGAGCCTATATAAACCAATAGAAGCCAAGAGAAATACATACGCAGCCCTAGAGACCAATTCAGAGAAATTCCGGCCATCTCCGTCACCGTCCGATCATCTGCAGCTGCACCGGCCGGCGTGTTCTTCATTCAGTCATCACCGGGGAAGACGACTCAGCAACATCTACATCTGTTGCTGATTCAAACTGTTCTGCTGCTTATTCTTTCCTTTCCTTTGTTGCCTAGAACTTTCTGTAACAGCTGAACCATCTCTGGTTACACTTATAAACGTTTCTGTTCAGCTGTTGCACCATTATTCAACCTTGTAATCAATATTTTGAGCAATGAAGAGATTTTGAGCAAGTTTTCTCCACCATGAACTAAGTTTATTTACTGGAATGATGGATGAGGTTTTCCTCTCAATTTTATGTGGTAAGTATATTTTTAATTAATTATTTACAATTCTTTACTTGTTAAAATTGCATAGTTTTAAAATAGAAAAAACGGTTTTCTTTCAGCTGTTGTGCTTTTGCTTGATGGGTCATGCATGGTTGACGACCATTGATGGCCCATGCTTGTGATTTACCTCTGCTTGTTTGCATAAAAACCTATTTTGGCAATATTTGAGCATTAATTTATTTAAAAAGAATTACCCGATTAATCACATAGTTGTTAGGAATAACTGAATCCTGATTCCTGGTTTTCTCCAATATTTTCTAAAAATCATCTCTAGTTTATTTTCCTGATTTTTATTAGTTTAGATTAAATCCATTATTTTCTAAAATCATTACCTTCACAAGTTCGAGAATCGAACACTTTTTACCACTATTCTAAAACACATCACTGAACACTACTGGCGACACCAACTATCTAAAAGTTGGTGTCTACCAACATGTCGACTTGGTGGCTAAAGCTAAATTAGGGTCACTGAAAGCTAGTAGTTGGATGTATGATATTTTTAGTTGCTAAAGAAATACTGCTAAAGGGTTCCACCAACCATAGTTGCTGAAAATGGGTAGCTAGAGGTTTCTGGCTACCAAGTTTGTTTTCGGTTGCAATAAATGGTTGTTGAAGAGTTCCACCAACTATTGTTGAATAGTTCCACCAACTATTGTTGGTAAGAAAGAAGTTGCTAAAGCCAAGTTTTCTTGTAGTGTCATCTTGAATTTACTTTGTAATTGCTTAGAAACATCTTTTGAATGAAATAATGAATGAAAAGTTTTATGAAAACATGAGCAATTTCGTGAAATTTCGTTGTTAAAAAAATTCAAAAATAATATCTTCACTGAAAACGCCATAAAATCCTCATACGGTGTCTGTTTTCAATGATCTACCCAAACATTTTCATGCCTAGGAGATGAAATGTCTACTCAAGCAGAAGATTTTGAGTTTTAAGGTCATTTAGGGCCTCAAAAAGACAAAATATTAAAATCTCAGGAAAAATTCAGGAATCTTTCAGCAGGGAGATAGTTGAGAGTTTTGATCATATCTCCTAGCTCGTCGGACCGATTAATGTGATTTTTTTATATGTTGTATAGGACATACATACGAAGAGTTTTATATATAATTCACTCCTAGATTCATTACCAATTTCTATCAGCTCCATACTTTGTACAGGGTGATGCAAAATTACCTTTGACGAGCTTAATATGAAAACGTATTTTTAAGCCTCTGGGATATTTGCTTGAGATTTGGGTACTTCATGAAGTATAGTTACATAATTAATATACTTATATTATCAAAATTCTTGTTGGAGCTTGAATTTCATATTTTTCTATAAATTGGTGATTTGACATGGCGAAAGTAGAGAGGAGCGTAGTAGCATTGAAGAAGTACTGGTTATAGATCAAGTTGATAAGGCCATTACCTCTTCATCTCAAAACCCTGAATAATTTCTCACTAACATGATTGTTTATGTAGAGAATCAGAGTGAATGTTCCACAGAGACTGAAAAAGCCATGGTTGTGTCTGAGTATCCTGGTGCATGTCTTCCTTTTTACCCTCCACTCAGTAAAACACTTCCAAAACATGTGCTTGTTGGAGGATTCGCTGTTCTAGAAGAGTATGATGAGTTTTGTACTCAAATATGGCGGAAGTATGGTCGCATTGCTACTACTAAGAAGTATGGAGATCCCACTGTGCTTGCTTTTCGCGTGAGTGAAGTACTACCTTCTATGGAATAAATGTGTACTGTGAATAATGCTACTATTGCTGAGTGGATGTTTGCAAATTGGAAGTATCATCTGGAGGCATGTGACCAACTTGAATTCAACATAGCTTGGTTTGGACATGGAATTAATATTGTTAAGGAGTCACATGCTGTAGAAGGAATGATCCCTTCTTCTGACTGTATTGATCAAGGGGAGGAAAAGTTTGAAAAGTTGACCCAAAAGTTGGAATTGAAGAAGGATGCTCTCAAAAATATGAAGGAAACCTTCTCTAAGAAGGATAATCCATTGTTGGACGGCCTCCCCTAGGCTTTTTTCTGCACATAAAAAAATCTAGAGAGATGATAGACTTATTTGATTTTGTTTGTTTGGTTTGGATTTGAATTACTGAATATTTGGTAGGCATGATTGCAAATATTTTATATTTGGATCAACATGGATTTTTGAACTAATAAAATTACAATTCGGTTACTGAAAAGGGAATTTGGTACTGAATGCAAATATCTTGCATACGTTTTGGAGGAATTGAAATTACAAATGAACTAAACAAATATCTCTGGATTCTTTGGGCATCAAATATCTTGAGCCACCTCTCCTGTATTGACGCTTCTACCAATTTTTCATCTTCGTCAATCAACTTGTAGTATCCACCAATAGTATCTCTAGAAATCATGAATTGCCCTTCCCACTCAGAGCTTTTCTTAGAATCGCGATTGCGTTTTGCTACTTTCTTAACCCATATCCTACTTGAAAAGCATTCACTCTTACTGGCTTGGATATGAATATGTATTGGTTGTAAGACCATTCTTTCATCTTTGTGCTAGCATTTGCATTCCATGCATATGGACGTGTAGGAACTTTCTTAGGGTGGTGTTGTGGCACATGTGGACACTCTCATAGTGTTACAGGAAAATATCCATGATGATCCTTGCCACGATTGGACATCATATGAGTGATGAACGACTCAATACGATGTTGGAATTGAGGAGGAGTTTGCTGCATCCACTTAGCAAAATACTAAAGAGGTGAGGTTATCCATTCATAGCATTTGACTAAAGCAGAGTTGATTTTTCCAGCAAACTCAAGTCCCCAAGCATAAGAGATATGATGGATGTTGAGTGGTAAAGATATGAGTTCAGTAAGTTTTACTTGAGCACGACACCTCTCCAAATATGATGTTGCACTTTCTCCTGGCTCCTTCTTTATAGCCATTCAAGTCTTGAAATTCTTCTAGATACAGAAGAGGATCATCTGTCATAATCTTTTTGTGAGATGCATAGCTGTCTGCTTGAAGTGGGTATGGCAATGAAGATGTCTTGGGAGATGTAGTCTTGCTATTGTGTATCCATGGATGTCGCAGGATCATGTCATAACCCAGATCCTCATTTTTTAAATAAATTTTGGTTGTAGCATGGTCGTGTCGTAATCAACCAAAATAATCGAGTTCTTACTCTTCCAAAATAGATTAAAGTATAGAAAATAAGAACAAGTTCGTTCCCACAGAGAGGCTAGTGATTGTTAATTACTTTCAATTACGCAAGTAAACAGGGGGGTTTTTGTTGTGATTTTAACTAAATTATACTAAAACAAACTAAAGCAGATTAATAAAAACGAAATATCAGAGAGAGAAGTATTGGTTAGAGAATTCATCGTCAGTTTTCCAACATGTTATCAATCAAGCATACTCAACATTCATGCATTAGTAACACCAATAACCATAAAGCATCATATCGCAGGTCTACTCCGGCAAAACTCCTAATATCATCAGAGAGGGTATCGCGCCACTCTCTGAATCCTTAACACCGGATAACTTGGTGTAATGCACCACACAAGTTCAACCCAATGAAAGCAATGGTCTTTGTGAGTTGAGGTTATTCTAAGTAACCCGGCGCAAAGTGCAACTCGGATTCAACCTAGGTCAAGCTTCTACACATACTTGCATGGCAATTTTAAGTATCGTTAACAAATATACTATACTACTTGTAACCAGAGTCCTTCGACAATTCCGGATCGAAAACTCCAGTTTAGTTGTAGATATCAATGCATGCTTATCTAATTTACAACTTAAACAAACAAGCAATCAATCATACATGGCATTATAATCAGTAGAACATGAACGATATTAAAAACAACATGAACATGTGAGCATGCGCCATTCAATTAATAAACATGTTTTCCAACTTCAGATTACATCCCTAACCAATATAGAGGGGTTTAGCTCATCATGGATTTCTCAAAACCCATGGAAATCAATAAAGAAAATACAATCAAACCCGGAAAAATAGCGAAGAATTGTTTCTGCAGAATCGCCTGTATGAAAAAGTGGCCAGCCTTCAAGTTCCGCTGTCCCCTTTTCCTTGATGTGTTCTTGCGCCTCTTTTCTTCTCCTCAAACCTAATCTTCTGTATGAAAACGTGAGCTAGATCCTCTTCTATTTCCAGCCAACTTCTCCCTCTTATACGTGAGGGAAATTCCAGCCCAGCCGAGAATCCTTGCGTTTTTAGCTTTCCTTACGTGAGTAGACTTGTGTCCTGCCTTGTATAGTAAACCTGACCCCCAAATATCCCTTGGACCTCCAATATGTGATATATCTACATCACCAAAAGTCTTGCCACGAGAAAGGCCTGAGTTCCTTTCATAGAACGAGAGTTAGCCACTTTCACAATCCTAGTGAAATTAGGAAATGTGCTAAGTTTCCTTATTCCATCCCAACAAGATATAGCAACTCCAAATTCTTTCCTAATCCCATATGACTTCCCCAAGCTAGCTACTACTCCACCAAGGCGAGCCACTAGTCCACCAAACCACTCTAGCACCTCCAACTAGCCACTTAGCACCTTAGCACTTGCGGTTCAGCCAACTTAGCGCCTGGGCGCTAGCAGCACAAACTAGTTTGCCACCATGTGGCTTTGCCCATAACTTCCTCATACGAGATCAGAATGACCTCGTTCTTTCGCCGTTGGCTTCGTAATTCAATTTACTACACTGTGGAGGGTGAAAGGACTGAATTCAGCAGATTTTTACTGGATCCTCGATAATTCTTCTCATACAGCTCCATTCTGCAGGTTTCTGAACTGTAACCTGAAAAGACAACTAAACTTCGAAAGTAATATTAAAACATAGTAATTCAATCAAATATAGCAAATGAGGGTCAGGAAAAACTACTTAAAATGTATGATTTATGCACCTATCATAGCACATGAAAAACCCATTTTTATTTTAAGATCAATGTAACCATAGGCATTCATAGGCCTTCCTTCAGAATCTTGAATGGTGGTAGACGCATGCACAACTGCACTATGTGTGATCCCAAAAACTCCGAGTGTCTTGATAGGAATATTGTTGATTGTAGTGCCTGCATCAATTAGGGTTCTCTTAAATTCAGTGTTTCTGAGACTGGCAACAGGGAGAATTTCCCAGTCACACTTTCCTCCATCTTTGCACATCTGTGCAGATTCGACGTGTGCTTTTCCTTTATTGAGTGAAGGTAATCTTCTTCCTGACACGGTGTGATTAAGAGCAGTGAAAAAGTCCTTGCCTTGTGCCTTTGAGAGATATAAAAGTTCACATACACGCTCCATCAAGGATTGAACCACTTGGTTAGTGGGATCCTCAGACATAGTAAAATGCCTGACATGAAGAGGGTTTTAATGTACACTTTCCGTCCCCAAGTCCAATTCTTCCGACTCAATCGTCTATTTGAATATCCGCTTCAAGACATTTCAATCTCTTGTTGGGTGATTAAAAAATCTTTGTAAGTGACAATATTTAGGGTTTGCCATTTCTTACTCTATTGGTGGACGTGGATGTGAGTTAGGTTGATTGCACCATCCTGAATCCAAACTTATAAAATCTTGATCACTTCTTCAAATGTAAAAGGGAAATCTGTGGTTGCTGAGGCTTCTTTTGGTTGTTGCTGTTGACATTGAGCTAGTGGTGGATCTGCAACTACTTGATTAGCCCTTCGAGGTGGCCGACCTGCCTATGGTGGTAGAGTTCGAACCGTTGCTGGTGTTGCACGCTTGAGTTGTGTCTCCGATGCTAGGGCTTTCCTCTTGCTTCCTTCAGCCACAACACCTACAAATGTTTGCGTGTTGAATTACCTCTGAGCAAGCGTCGACTGCTGCGAGTCTCTCGTACTTCTTCATTCTTGACAAGATGCCTTGTCCTTTCTAGTAAAGAAGGTGCAGTAATAGCAGATTTCTAGGCAGCTTCATATAACCCAGAGAATGTTTGGAAGCGAAAATTCTCTAATAAAACACGGTAGACTAAGATCATACAATTAACGTAGAGTTCCACCAATTGAAGCTCAGTTACATTCGGTCATGACAATCTAGTACTTGAACCCCAAAGCGCTTCACGTAATCACTGGGATATTCATTCAATCGCTGAAACATCCTTCCCAAGTATGATAATGTGACTTGTTAAAATACAAGAAAATATTTTTGTAGAATGCATTAACGATCTCACACCAGTTAAAGATGTTGTCAGGAGCAAGGTTGTTGTACCATGTATAAGCTTTTCCAGTGAGAGATTTATAAAATTCTCTTAGACGCAACACATGGTTGTACTCATGTTCTCCTAATGCTTTCAGAAATCATGAAATATGTTCACGAGCATTTCTTGTTCCATCATAAAGTGAGAATGGAGGAGATGAATATCCTCTAGGAAGAGGAATCCTCTGCATATCATATGGATATGGAGGTTGGTGTTAATGAATAACAGATAAACTTTCTTTTCTGCAACTTTGGAGAAGCCTCTCCAAATCTTCACGAGTAACAAAGTTAGGCTGATGGCTTCTTTCTAGCACTGGATACGAATTTTATTTTCATCTTGAACGTGACCTTGTTGATGTGTTGTTTGCTTTAGAGGTATTTCGAGTCTGCTTTGTTGATATTAATTTCTCTGTAAGGGTCTTAAGAAAGGTAAGGACCTCCTTCTGTGTTGCATCCATCTCTGTTTGAGTCCTTGCAGGGGTTTCATGTGTTTGCATCAAATCGACAATGGTAGAAGGGGTTTGCTCATCCCTTGGTTCTTCATGTGCTTCTCATGTGGAGGAGGAGTGTTATTATCGACATTGGTAACTTGAGGAGTGTTACCTGAAGTAGAATTACTGGTACTAGCAGAATTCACGTTAAGAAAAGTCTCTGATCCTGACTTGAGACCAACCATCTTTGAAACTGATAAAATTTTAAAATTTGATAAACTGAGAAATTGAAGAATTAAAAAGCTGCAACTAAGAGATTGATCTCCTACTGTGGTCGCCAAAATGTTTGTGGGAAAAAATAAATTAAAGGATAATTTAGGAAAAGTGGAGTGAGCATGTGATAATTCGTCAATCCTTAAACATTTATACTGTTGAAGTACTTTGTTTAGATTCGAGAGATCAATCTATATAATCCTGGACAAAACCAATCAATGGACGTTCCAGTCTTTCTTCGGTCACAAAATGAGAAGGAGGAGGGTTGGTCTTAGGGCGGGAAGCAATAGAAGGTTGAGGTCAGAGTATCAGACTCTATGGAATGCAATTGGTGTAAATAGCTATGAACAATTGAGTGATCGAGTTATTCTGTGTTTGACTTGGAAATTCAGAATTTTTTCGTCGTGCTTTGTTCAATATATTGAGAATCCATTTACATCATAGGTATTGTAACCACTTGACCTCTTCTCTGGAAGAAAGTGTCGATGGTTGAGTAACGGTGAAGCGGAGAAGGTGGATAAAGTGTTGACAACTGCTCCCCACTTCAATTGAGGTTGAATGGGCTGTTGCTCAACTTACCACTCCTCTACTCAACTGCTAATTGAACTTTCCAGAGTTACTCTTTAGTGGGTGCGTTGCTGCACCACATGTCGTAGACCACCATACCAAAACCCTAATGAGTATCCCCCATTTGTGACATTTGATGTCTCGTGTAAAATTTTTTAGTATTGAATACTACTAATATTATTAAGTCGAATGATACTTACTTAGTCTTTTTACTGAAGACTTGTTTTGCTTGACTAGGCTGATGAGTCTAGCAGACTAAAATAAAATAAATATGTATTTATTTGTGTACAAGGAGCAGTGCGTCCAACTTAGTCAATTTTTCATTGACATGCTTGTCTTGTAAAAATAAATGTATGCTGCTGAGCATGAGAAATTGTATATGAGGCCACATACAAAAATACGTGTGTGAGAGGCCACACATATGAGTGAGGTGATAGACACATTTTAGTGTCTAATTTGCACCTTAATTTCTAGTGAGTTAGTATTCGATTTTGCGTTTATTACGTGTTTTTATGCTTTTGTAGGTACATTAGAAGAATAAAGATTTATGGAAAAATCGGCTCAAAAAGTGTTAAAGGCACCCGGGAAAAGTGTTAAAGGCACCCCATTCTCATTTCAAAAACAAACTTGGCGGGAACGTGAAGAGGAAGTGCTGTGTACTCTATTCACGTAATTTGTGGGTTGTTTTGAGTTCCAATTTGTTCCAAAAGCTACAAGAGTCCAAGACCAACTCAAACACATCAAGTTAGAGTGATTTACGCCGGAGAATATTGCACATTCATGAATTTGGACGGAAAATTGGATTCCGGCTTGGAATCGGATTTGTGAAGATTTGGATAGATTTTAACGTGTTTGAATGGGTTTGGAAGACTCCCTAGGGTTTGTACAACCTATATATACCAAGAGAATTGATTAAAAAGTATCACGGAAGCCTAGAGATCAAAGAAAAGACTCGCCGGAATACTGCCAGCGATCCGGCACGGCCGGCAAGGTGTTCTTCATCAGCTGGAGACGGAGAAGAAGAGAACGCAACACTTATAAGTGTTTCTGTTCTGTTGCGTAGCTTTTTTACCTTTCTGTTGCCTTATTCCTTTGTGTAACGGCTGAACCTTCACCTGTAACGCTTATAAGCGTATCTAATCAGCTGTTTTACACCTATTTCACCATTGTAAGCACTTTTTGAGCAATGAAAGAGTATTTTGAGCAAGTTTTCTTCACCATGAGCTAAGTACATTTACTGGGATGATGGAGGAGGTTTTTACCTCAATATTATGTGGTAAGTCTAATTTAATTTAATTTCTTTATAATTCTTTACTTATTAAATTGCATAAATTTGAAATAGAAAAAACGGTTTTCATTCAGTAGTGGTGTTTTTGTTTGATGGGTCATGCTGGGTTGACAACCTCTGATGTCCCATGCTTATGATTACCTCTGCTTGTTTACATAAAATCATATTTTGGCAATATTTGAGCTTAACTTATTTAAAAAGAATTACATGATTAATCACATAATTTGTTGGAAATAACTGAGTCCTGATTCCTGGTTATCTCCATATTTTCTAAAAATCATCTCTAGTTTATTTTCCTGATTTTTATTAGTTTAGATTAAATCCATTATTTTCTAAAATCATTACCTTCACAAGTTCGAGAATCGAACACTTTATTTACCACTTTTAAAACTACATCATGAGGGCAAGTATTGCTTTTTGATAAATAAATTAGGGTTTTGATATTTGCATATGAAGCAAACTGTAATAAGCTAACGTTAAAGCTTAATGTTTGAAAGATTAGCTAAGCTGCACGAGTTTGCCAATTGAAACAAAATACTCGTGAGCTTTCCTAGGGGTTCAAGAAATACAAGCTCTCCACTTTGACAAAGAAGCAAGTCGTGTGAGCTTGGTTTTTGAGGGAAGGCATGCGAGTTTTGCCTTAGGAGTAATCACGCAAGCTTAGCTACTTAGCTAAGATGCACACGTTGGAAGTAAGAGAAGTAAAAACGTCTCCCTCTTCAAAATTAGGGTTTGAAAGTATTAATTAGGGTTTTGAATCTTATATGCTAAGAAGCAATAGTCAAAACGCCTAATTGAAGCAAGAGCTAAGACATTCACGACAGGTTTTAGCTAGGAGGAAAGAAGCTCATGTTCTTTACTCTTTGTGCTAAGCCTGACATGTTGAAAGTAAGAGAGTACAACACCAAATTTTTCAAGAAGCAAACGTCCACGTTTTTACTCTGTGCTTAGCCTCACATATTAACACCAAATTTTTAAAAAGAAACATGATGTCCATGCTTGCCTTAGAGCAGTGACGTGCAAGCTTTGCTTTAGAAGCAAAACACACGAGTTAGCAAGGCACACACGTTAGGAATTAGGGTTAGCTTCACTTTTCAAGTTAGGGTTTGAAAGTATTAATTAGAGTTTGAATTTTAATCATTTGAGACACTTATAAGTGTTGCAAATCCTATTTTAAGTGTTTCAAAGCCCTATATTGAATTCTTTTCACTCATCCATATTAGTTGTCTCTTTAAGCAAGTATTAATGTGACTGAGGTTGGATTTCTATCTAGTAGAAGCTATGAAATTTTGTCTAACTTAATTTTAACTTTGAATTTAAGCACAACTGTGGTAGTTTAATCAAATAGATTCATATATGAAGCTATATATGTGTTTTAGTAAGTTAATATTGCTCAGTTGAACATGAATATCAACATGGGTAATTTTTGGGAATTGGGCTGTGGAATATAGCACCAAAATAATACTCAAATTGCTCTATACTAGTGGCAATCCATCTGCTAGGAGCTTGATATTTTATGTAAGAATCATAAAACATATGAGAATGTTGTAGTAAGCACAGTGATGCTCTGATGATTTTGTATGGTAATGAATGTTGATTCAATTCATTAATTTTGGTCGTATATGTAGTTGGTCATACACATAGAGAGAAGACATGTATAAGTACCTGAGAGAGGGCATGGATGAGCACCTACTTAAAAGAAATTCTTTTGCAGAACTATAAAGTTTAGTATTTCTCATATCTGAGTCTTGAGAGATAATTTACTAATTTATCCTTGTTCAAAACCCATCATCTACACTAAGTCCCATGCTTAGCGCGGAAAAGGTAATGTTATATGGTAAGCATTAGATGGGGCCTGTCAGACGAAAATAAAGAAAGCATAACTATATAGTTCAATGGTTATATATTACCTGAGGAGTAATAGTCACCTTGAATCTTTTGAATAAGCAGGCTAGAAGGCTACCCTGGATGTTTTGAGTTCCTGACCCTCCTTGAGTTTTTAGCTTGGTTAATTCATCCAATTCCAATGGGTGTAGGTTTCTGGCAGATGAGCCATGTCTCCAGAAGAAATTTCTGGTAATATGGTCTATCTTGTTATGGATACGTTTTAGGAAGAATCTGTGTTTGCATTAAGTGATTAAAAGTAGGGGTTAGAGAGGATTTGATCGATTCTAACTTGCCTGCTGGCGTTAAAAATTTAGTTATCCATCAATTAGATTCACGAGTATTTTTTTTTTGATAAGTCCAAAATTATATTAAAAAAAAAACGATAATTACAAGGAAATTACAAGAATAGAAAGTAAGAAAAGAGGCCACGAAAACCGCAAAAACTTACAAACTATTTGAATCTAAAATTAGAAAAAAGCAGGCATCTCAATATCCTAGAATAAAAGACCGGCCGGGCTACCAATAAAACTTTCAATAACACCTATCGGAGCTCGCTTTCCCTTTTAGCTATAGTATCAACACTAAAATTCACTTCATGATAGGTATGTTCATAGTTAGATTTACGAGCAAGTCTTTGGAGCAGAGGTGTAAATAAGTGAGCACTGGATCTTCCTTTGAATTGGACCCCCAAGGTAGATAGGAGAATTCTATTGGATGGCATGTTGAATATTTGTTGAAGATTATCTATTTCATTTTGGATGGTGGTTGATTATAGATTTTGTTGTTTGGTGTGTTGTCCTGCTGAAGTAGAGTATGAATGAAGTAATTGTTTCAAGTGTTGGTTACTTTCGGTAGATGTTGTATATGTGATGAAAGATCATCAACATATATGAGATGAAGGATAGGTGGATCCTTGTAGGATATTTTAAGCCCTTTGATGGCATTTGCATGTTCTAGGTTTGCTAGGTTAGTCGAAAGGATCTCTGCGCAAATGATGAATACATATAGGGATAACGGATCTCACTATTTTATTCCTCTATTCGGACTAATATAACCATGTGGGATTCCGTTGATATTGATTGAATAGTTGACAAAGGAGATACATAAAATTATGTAATCTATAAACATGCTTGGGAATCCTGATTCATTAAACAATCTTCTAATAGATCCCAAAGTAAGTTATTGTATGTTTTTTTTAATATCTATTTTGAGTGTGACCTTGGTTCTCTGGCGATATCTGAAGTTCCTTAATCGCACACACTTTTTCTTCCTTCTACTTCTTCTTTTTCCTCTTTTCTTCCCTTACTACACTTTGTGCACACCTAACCCCTTGTCATGCGCACAGACTTTCCTCGTTTCTTCGCTTTAAGTTTCTCTTGATTTCCCCTTCTATCCTTGGCCCTGGTCTTACTTCAATGGTGAAATCCCTATTTTACTTTTTTTATAATTTTTGGGTATCTACAACTTGTAATCCTTGTGTGAACGGTGTAAAAAAAAAAAGGACAACCTTTGAAGTTAAGGAGTAAGGACGGTTAGTTGGGGAACTTTTATGACCTTTGCTGGGAGTTTGGATGTGAAGGGGTGATGAGGAATAACTATATATGTACCTATTTGTTTTGCGTCATGTGCAGATCTGCTACACGTTTTAAGGCATAAAACGTACCTCGTCAGGTCAAAAGGTTTGACAGGTTTTAAATGGTTAATCAACAGAGATTATTATCTGGGCAATATAGTCTTACGCTTCGTCACTATTGTTAACCTTTAACAAGTTGCAAGGATAAGGTAATTGAGCATTCACTCAAAACTCGGAGGTTGGGAATTTCAATCCCTTTGTCTTTGATGATGACATGTCCGATTGTAGTTCACTAACCGGCATATGAGAATTAGTTGAATAGCTATAACTGTGTTTGTTCGTACTTCTAGGAGCTACAAGTAGCCCAACCATCTCTGCACTTGAAAATTATCCTCATGTTAATTATACATAGTCCTTTTCAAATCTTAAGTTGATTGAGACAAGTTACTGAGTTCCTATAATAAATGTCTGGTCAGTACTTCCAAAACTCTGAACAAAGAAAGATAACGAATAAGAAAAGAGAAGAAAAAACACTTTTTTTTGTTCCATCCCTGATGTGTATTAATGAATGAAGCCGTAAGCTATTATGCTTCCTTAGTTTCATCACACTAGAAAAAGGATAAAAGACAACAACAAAGGCATTATATGTGCATCTATCAGGAAGCAGCTCTTTGTTTGCCAATGGAGGATATTACAAATTTCAATCTCATAACCCTGATACTAAGTCTAGTTTGTTCAACATTTTTGTTGTGTTCATTAGCAAAATCATACTTAACTTCTCGTCCTTGCAAGGTTTTCCTAATAGATTTTGCTTGTTATAAACCTGTTAATTCATTAAGGGTCAGCCATGATATCTTCATGGAGCAAGCAGCGGAGGTTTTCTCAGAAGAGAGCTTGGAATTTCAAAAGAACATTTTAGAAAAATCAGGATTGGGGCATTCAACATACTTGCCGGAGGCCATATGGAAAGTGCCATTTAATCCATGCATGGCCGATGCAAGGGAAGAGCTACAAACAGTAATATATGGATCTATTGATGAGGTTCTTTTAAAAACTGGTGTGAAAGCTGTTGATGTGGGGTTTGTAATTGTAAACTGTAGTCTGTTCAACCCTAGCCCATCTGTGTGTTCCATGATCATAAATCATTACAAACTGAAGAGTGATGTCGTAAGTTATAACCTTGGAGGAATGGGTTGTAGTGCTGGACTCATAGCTATGGATCTTGCTAAACAACTTCTGCAGGTTTGTATGAGTGAACTATTATTTCTGAATGTTGATTTGTGCATGTTTGTATCTGACTATTAATGTTTTAAATGAGTTATTATTTATATATTTGGGACCAAGCAGGTGCACATCAACTCTTATGTCATAGTAGTGAGCACAGAGATCATAACACTCAACTTATACAAAGGCAACAAACGGTCCATGCTAATCCCCAACTGCCTATTTCGAATGGGAGGTGCAGCAATCCTCCTATCAAATCGTCATTCGGATCATAAAAACTCCAAATATCAACTCATCCGCACCGTCCGTACACACAAGGGTTCTGAAGATCGTGATTACAAGTGTACATATCAGGAAGAAGATAGCAATGGGATCATTGGACTTACTCTCTCAAAAGACCTAGCTAAAGCCGCCGAAGATGCCCTAAGAACAAACATAACTTCATTATGTCCACTAGTCCTTCCTTTATCAGAAAAAATTCTCTTCTTGACAAACTTCATTGCAAGGAGGGCACTATTCTTGAAAATGGTTCCATACGTACCAGATTTCAAACTTCTGTTTCAGCATTTCTGCATCCATCCAGGAGGTAAAGGATTACTTGACAAGTTTGAGAAGAACTTAAAACTTAGTGAATGGCAATTAGAGCCATCAAGAATGACTCTATACAGGTTTGGAAATACTTCAAGTAGTTCTGTGTGGTATGAACTTGCTTATGCTGAAGCTAAAGGAAGGATTGAAAGAGGTGACAGAGTTTTGCAGATTGGACTTGGTGCAGGATTCAAGTGTAATAGTGCGGTTTGGAGTGCGATAAGAACACTAGATCTTTTGACGGAGAAGAACGCTTGGATGGAAGAGATTGAATCTTTCCCTGTTCATATGAACACCATATTATAAGCATTTAGAAATCATGATAATTTCCTTTTGGACTTGTATCGTTTCTTAGCCTTCTCAGTTGCCTAAGGAAAAAACTAGTACTAACTACCATTTAGAAACAAAATAACTGAGATTGACTTTATTTTTAATTCTCTTATTAGGTTGTAGTTTCTGTGTGTCTGTGCCGTACGTCTTATGTTTCGTTGTTGTGTAAGTGTTTAGGCTCGTCTTATTTGATAGATTATCTACTCTTATGCTTTAGGCCTCTCTTCATTTCTTGGGATGCAACAGACTCAGGCCATGACGTTGTGTTCTTGAATTCAAAAGAGTTAAAAGGTATACTTGGTGTTCACAATAATCTATTCTACATTATAGCTTTATCCGTAAAGACCCCGTTGTTTCTCTACCATGTTTCGAAATATCACTAGAAGAGATAAAACACAAGAAACTCTGCAGTAATATATGATTTTTTACTGCTAACTGATTTTTGGATAAATTTTCCGAGAAAATATAAATCACAGAAATTCTAGGTGGTCAGTAATACCAGCCCCAATTACATCCATATATCGCATCCAATACTTGTCTAAATCGACTTATAGATGGTTAATAATGCTACAACTCGGTGATAATGGGCACTCAACACCCACGGAATGATAGAACGCATGTCAGGAAGGATTTGAAGTAGCTCTTTTTTTTGAAGCATGGATTTGAAGTAGCTGATACCATCAACAACATATATTCACTGGACTTACATCATTGAAAATTTCAAAGCTCTACCAAGTTGCAGAAAATGCGCTGGAAACAAATATATCTCTTCCAACCCGTATGTCATCATGATCAATCATGATGTTAGAGCCCATAGAACCAACTCTCCCTGATAACCGATTTGTCCATGTCCAGTTAGGGCTGGAGCTGGAGCCACTGAACATTCGACACCCTCCTCCCTGGGGGTTAAAGCCAAACAAACAATAAAAATTTATTTTACTAGTCAAACAAAGTCTACATATATTCAATACAAATGTATATAGTCCTGACAATGTAAACACACGAAAACGGTTCCGGTTCAGATTCAAACTTGTTTCAATGAGCTTTTTTTAAAGTTGAAAATAATCTATAATTTGCAATATGACGCTTGGAGTCAGAGATAGAACATTAACTAGCTAGTAAATTATAATGCCTCAGTAAGTATCTCTTCTTTACAGAATTCTTCTTATTTTTCAGTGTGTTGGTAAAACTATTTTCCTGGGTTGATCAAATATATTCTAGGCCCGTTGTAAAATATCTACCTTGCCGAACATGTACCCTTGTATTTGTCTGATAAAACACTTGTAATGTTCTTCGCTTAGCTCAAACTCAACTTGATCAACCTTAATCATCCAATTACTGCTGATGAAACAGATATCGGACCCAATCCACCCGTACATCAGTCAATTCTAATATCTAATTCCTCTCTACATACTTAAATGTCTCCGCAAATTAATGTCGAAATACAGGTCCACTTAAGAAAATTGGTTGAACACTAACATGGGATTTTGAATATATTTAAGGGACAACTAGAAAAATATCCCAAAAATACATGCTCCGTCGGGAAAATGCTTCGTAAATTTTTTTTATGGAAAAATATCATTTCGTTATATTTTTCATCCTTGTGCCGTTAAATGGTTAAATTGTACACATGTGACCTTATACATGTATGGGCCTTAAGAAGATATTATCCCTTAACCGTCCAAATCTAACCCTAAGAGACGTGACGAAATCCAAAAGTAAATGTAATCTCGTTTTAAGGCCCACACATGTATAAAGTCAAGTGTGCACAGTTTGACCATTTAATGGCATATGGATAAAAAATGTAACGAAATGGCATTTTTCCATAACTTTTTTTATAGATATTTTCCCAACATGACATGTATTTTTAGGGTATTTTTACAATTATCATTATCTTTAAAGGGATTAAATATGACTCTTATTCCTCCAAATCATTGTCGGTATATCTGATTACACAGATCATAGTCTATTTAATCAATTATTATCTCCTCTTCCTGTTTTATTTCTCCGTCGTTATTGAATGAATTAGACCCTGACAGCCTAAAGTAGAATCACCCTGTTAATCTAAAACTTGGAGCATGCATTTGAAACAACAACCTTTGAGTTATTAGCGAGTATAAAAAGTGAGTGCATATCCAGCTGAAAGAACACAAGTGGGACTTATCATCCTGGGTATCAAGGCAATTCTTTAAGACATAATGTGGTTTTTGTTCACACTTGACGCGCCACAGGAAGCCTTAATTTGTAACAACCATATTTGTAGGCGGGACTGACCCTATACTGCTCACCCTAGCTGTTCGCATAACAATCAAACCGTTTAAGCGAAGTTATAAATGACCTGCTCATCATCTAAACTAGTTTCGAGTTCTCTAAATTGCTTCCTAAGATTTACAGGAGCAGAGGCACAGATAGGTGAACGGATACCATATTGCCACCCCAAAATTGGGGGATTGCGCTTCGGAATATTGGGCTTAAGTTTTGATCTTGACAAAAAGTAATTGAACATGTCATGAACTGGGGCACCCATTTGATCCAGTTTAAGAACTAAAACCGTACAAAATCTCTCCCATAGATCTTTTTGTGTGGATCTGAGACTGAGTATTTTTTGCTGGTTATAATTGTATGATTCACATACTGCCACGACTATTAAAAATATCTTGACTTCCAAGTTGCCTCGTCGTGTATCCACCAAATTTATTACTACGCACTCCCAAGAGCGAACATTTAATTTACATCTAGATATTAATACCCCCACTGACTCACTCTGTTTCTAATACCCATCCGATAATAAACGGACTGTGAAAACAGAAACACGCTTCCTTATAAGCGGGATCGGGATCAGACTCGAATAATTTAAGATGGCAATGGCAAACTACCTCTAACCGTAATATATTATAAAATCCAACTATAAGCTAACTACCAAATTAAAACTTTACTATTTCCATAAGCTAACTTCTAAGACCGCGCATGGGAGTCGGACTATTTAATTAATTTATGCTTTCATTAGTTGGGCTTAGCCATCCAAGAATTGTTTGAAACATGATTCTTTACAAAGACCAATATCCCGCCGATTATTATTAAACGAGTAAGAATCCTGTGTTACATACGGGATTTATTGAAAATTATTTTTATATTTATTATGATGGGTTTTTTCTTGTATCCGGTCCAAAGAAGTTCCATCTAAATTAATGAGAAAGAAAAATTTAATTATCTAATCAATCAAAATTAAACATAATAACATTTATCCACTAATTAAAAAATTTTTTGATCATCATCAAATACACAAATAACTTTTAATATGATGGGTTTATTTTACACCACTTTTAATATGGTTGATTAGCCAGTGCTCTCTAGTCTACCATGATAAATGCTGGTTGAACGTTAACTGAGACCAAGAAATTGATAAAAGCTAGCTAGCTGTCTAATCATTTTACCGCAGTACTCAAAATGTTGAGAAATTTGGCCAATCTTAATATATATGAAGTCGAAGATAGAATATATGGATATAAATGTTGGAGTTTCAATTAAGTAAGCTTAAACTACTAAGTTAGTTTAGTAGTTATGCATTAGTGTATTTATTAACTGTTCAATACAAGTCTGTTAGCAGGGACATAATATGGGCCAATATGGGTTTAGTGGTAATTAGGAGTTACTTTTGTTGTTAGTCTGAGTCTAAGTAAGAAATGTGTATAGTGGTTTATGTTGGTTCTGCAACAATAGAAAACACTAAACAGAAGAAAATGTTAAGGTTAATGAAATCTCTGATTGATACACATAATGGACAGAGTCACCTGCTCAGAAAATTGTCCTTAACACAATAGTCCTCGGGTACTCCTCAATAATGAAAGATGCTATACCCCAACAGAGGAGATGTTTCCAGGATAGAACTGCCCGTTATGACTTGTATAAGCACAATACAAGCCACCCTCAAGAACTTAACAGCAAGATAGTAGAAGGGAATAACCAAGCAATGTGCGCAAGACAAAGCAAGAAGAGGAGAAAAGAAGACATGATAGTAGCTGCTTCTGGAGTGAGTTCAAATGGAGAAATTCGTTTTCTTTTATAGGTAGAAGAAGAGAGTATGTCAATCAATTTCGTGCATGAATCACGAACATTATGGTTGAAATTCAATCCACGTATGAAGCACGAAGATAATGGTTAAAACGGTTAAGAATAATTCTCTCCTAAAATCTCGCCGGGTCATACGCCCCCACATTTAAAACAAAGTTTGATTTAGTTTTAAATTCTTTTAAGAAAATATATTATGTTCAAAAAAGGTAAGTCTTGGTTGGCCCGCAGCCGCAGCCACAGTCACACCTGCACCCATAACCACAGTCGCAAGTCCGCAAGTCCGCAAGCCCGCAAGCCGCAAGCTCCGCAAGCACGCAAGCCGCAAGCCGCAAGCGCAAGCGCAAGCGTGCGTGCTTCGGTGCGAAGCACCGCGCGTGTGTGAAAAGCATGGTTGCATCCACTAGCCCATATCCTTAGTCCTACCCCAACCACAAAATGTCTAATCCCTAAGGCCCTCCCTTAGAAGCAACTTTTTAGGTAATAGGAAAGGAATCATCTTTAGTCATGTGGGACTAAAGGTTCATTCACAAAAGTGAAAAATGATCTAGTGACCCTTACTGACTACTAGGTCCTAAGGTCCATTCCCACCAAGACCAAAAAGTATTTTAAGTTCATTTTTCTCCAACAATCCCCCACATGAATGAAAACCCGATAAGAAATACCACTTAGGCAATAGGTGTCCATAAGGTCTTGAACCTTTGCTTAGTGATAAATTACCGGAACTACTTGATGGACAGTGAACGCGATGTCTTGAACTGTCATCGTTTGGTGTAGTTCATCAATAACTTCCACATGTGATATCGCTTTAGGTGCTGTTAAGTTCGTGTCGTTGTGTCCATTTTGGCCCTGGACGTATCCCGTTTCTCAGAATGCTCTAGAGAATCAGCTCAATTCTCATAGGAAGCGGCCCACTTCCTCATTCAGATAGGTGAGTTCTATCAAGAGTGTTTACTGCTACACCCCACTTCAAACTTAAATTGAAACTATAAAACTCTTTAAGACTTAATAAAAAGTCATCCTTCACATGCAGTCACACTATCACGTCTACACCAAAGGGAAAGGACAGAGAAAGAAATTCTCTGATAGTGATTCCTTTAACCCACCACAAATTAGTTGTCTCATTCGAAACCTTGATCTTGGGATCTCCAGTCAGCAAGGTTGAATGTCCTTCATGGAAAGTTTAAATGATGAGCTTAAGCCCCATCCCCCTTGATGCATTACTAACTATCCCCTTGGACAAACCTTTCGTCAAAGGGTCCGCAATATTCTCCTTAGACCTCATAAAGTCAACAGAAATAACGCCAGTTGAGATTAGTTGTTTTAGGGAATTGTTTCTTCTACGAATGTGTATAGACTTCCCATTATAGTTGCTATTTTTAGCATTAGCTATTGCAGCTTGACTAACAGAATGTATATATATAGCTGGCACAGGCCTATGCCAAAGAGGAATGTCTTCTAAAAAGCATCATAGCCAAGCGGCTTCCTCTGCTGCTTTATCTAACGCAATAAACTTCGATTCCATAGTGGATCGAGTTATACATGTCTGTTTGGAACTCTTCCAAGATACAGACCCACAAGCTAAAGTGAAGATATATCCACCAGTAGACTTATACTCCTCTGAGTCTGATATCCAGTTTGCGTCACAACATCCTTCAAGGAACGCAAGGTATCTCTCAGAATTTAAACAAAAGTTTAAAGTGTACTTCAAGTACCTTAACACTCTAAAAAGTGCATCCCGATGCTCCTGTCCCGGATTACATGTATACCTACTTAACCTACTCACAGCATAAGCAATGTCTGGTCTCATATAATTCATCAAATACATCAGACTTCCTATAACACGTGAATATTCAAGTTGTGAAACTCCATTACCCTTATTCTTTTTGAGTTACAACAAGGATCATAAGGAGCAAAAGCAGGTTTACAATCAAACAGGTTATATCTTTTAAGCACAGATTCAACATAATGAGATTGACTAAGACTATATCCATTAGAATGTCTTCTAATCTTCATCCCTAAGATCACATCTGCGGGGCCTAAGTCTTCCATGTCAAAGTTCTCATTTAGCATGCTCTTTGTGGAATTAATTACATCCATGTTTGTACCAAGTATAAGCATATCATCAACATACATCATACAATCACACATGCATCATTCACAAGTTTAGTATAAACACACTTGTCAGATTCATTTATTTTAAAACCACTAGAAATCATCACATGATCAAATTTTTCATGCCACTGTTTAGGTGCTTATTTCAAACCATACAAAGATTTTTTCAGTTTACAAACTTTGTTTTCACAACCTTTCACTACAAAGCCCCCAGGTTGGTCCATATAAATTTCTTCATCTAATTCACCATTTAGAAAAGCTGTTTTACATTCATTTGATGTATTTCTAAGTTATGAATAACAGCAATAGCAATTAACATCCTAATGGAAGTAATTCTCGTAACAGGTGAATAAGTATCAAAGAAATCTACACCTTCTATTTGTTTATAGCCTTTAGATACTAATCTAGCTTTGTATTTTTCCGCAGTTCCATCTACCTTACGTTTCGTTTTGAAGATCCATTTACAACCTATGGGGTTTACACCCTAGAGGTAAATCTACAATCTCCCAAGTATCATTCTGGATAATGGGATCCATTTCACTAATGTCAGATTCTTTCCACCATGGAGCTTTAGAAGAAGTCATGGCTTCTCTATAAGTCTGCGGATCAGTCTCAGCTAGGCATGTTATGAAGTCTGGCCCAAAAGATTTTTCAGTTCTAAGTCTTTTACCTCTTCTAGGCTCAAATTCAAAATCATCTTCCTCTAAAGGTAACGTCTGACTACTGGAAGGTACATCTAGGGGATCAAAACATATCATGCGAGATTCAGATTTCAATGGAAAAACATTTTCAAGGAACACATCATCCCTAGATTCCATAATAGTATTCACATCAATTTCAGAAATTTCAGAACTTACAACCATAAATCTATATGCAGTAGTATGTTCAGGATACCCAATGAAGACACAATCAACGGTTTTGGGTCCTATCTTGGTTCTTTTAGGTGGAGGAAGGGACACTTTAGCCAAAAACTCCCACACTTTAAAGTATGCATAAGAAGGTTGTCTACCTTTCCATAACTCATATGGAGTTTTGTCTGATCCTTTAAAGGGTACTCTGTTCAAGACATAGCAAGATGAGAGGACGAACTCCCCCCACAAGTTTACGGGTAGTCCTGAACTAATTAACATGGCATTCATCATCTCCTTACGGGTTCGGTTTTTCCGTTCATCCATACCATTAGATTGTGGTGAATAAGAATGGGTTACTTCATGTATAATGCCGTTTTCTATGCAAAAATCTCCTATAGGAATTACATACTCACCATCACGGTCATACCTAACAGTTTTAATGGTAGCACTCATTTGGTTTTCAACTTCTAGTTTATATATCCTTAAGGCTTCTAAGGCATCATCCTTTCCTTTAAGTAAAAATATGTGACAGTACCTCGTACAATCATCTATAAAAGTGACAAACCATTTCTTACCACCTCTAGTTTCAACTGATTTCATGTCAACTAGGTCTGAATGAATTAATTATAAGGGTTTAGAATTTCTCTGAATATTTTTCTTATATGATTTTTTTAGCATATTTTGATTCAACACATATTTCACATCTATGTTCATTATCCAAACTAAATTTGGGTATGCAGCCTATGCTAGCCGGTTTGTTCATTGACTTATAGTTTACATGACCAATTCTACCATGCCAAAAATTCAATGACACACAAATATAAGCAGAAGAATCAAATTTATTCATTTCAACAGAGCTTACATTAAGTTTGTAGAGACCCTTAGTCTTATAACCCTTTCCTACATAATCCTTACCCTTATTGACAATAACTTTCCCGGATTCAAAAACAAGTTTAAGACCCTTATCATATAAAACACCACAAGATACAAGATTTTTGCAGATGTCCGGAACATTAAGAACTTCATTCAATGTGAGAGTTTTGCCAGAAGTGAGCTTTAGCGCAACCTTGCCTTTTCCCGCAACCTGTGCTGCGGACGATTTACCCATGTAGAGTTTTTATCCTTCCCCTACCTTCTGATAGGAGGTGAACATATCTCTGTTTCCACAGACATGCTTGGTAGCACCAGAGTCTACCCACCCGTCTCTCACACTGGTTACCAAATTGACTTCAGACACTGTGCCAAGAAACTCGTTCTTGTTGTTTTCAACCAAATTAACATTGTTTTTCTTATTATTAAGGTCCTTACGTTTTCTACAATGCATTTCCATATGGCCAGGAATTCCGCAAACATAACACGCACCTTTAATTTTACCAATGCTAGATTTGGGTTCCGGGAATGTACCTTTCTTGTGATGACCGGGCTTGGGGTTGCGTTTGCTGTCGCTTGCGGAAGACTTGTGTTCACTTACGTGAGCCTTGTTGGACATGTCCCTTGCGGAAGATACATTTTTGTCTTTTGAACACAACAATTCTTCCACTTGAATCTTCTTACCCAATTCAACCATACTGACTTCACCAGTTTCATGTCTCAATTTTCGTTTGTATTCAGACCATGAAGAAGGTAATTTCTCAATCACTGCGGACACTTGAAACGTTTCATCTATCACCATACCTTCAGCAATAATTTCATTGATAATGCGCTGAAGTTCAAGGAATTGATCAACCACTGATTTGTCATTTGACATTTTTGTATTCCAGGAACCTAGCTACCAAAAACTTCTTACTACCAACAGTTTTCGCTTGGTATTTTACTTCTTCTAAACAATTCAGAATATGATTTTTGGACATATAATTATGTGTAGCCCAACTTTCCAACTCTCTTTCATTTCCAGCATCATTCAAACTCTCATCAAAAGATTTCAGAACTAGTTCATCTAACATATGGAAACTCAGAAAGAACAACATCTTGGATTGCCATTTTTTGGAATCTTTGCCACTGAATTTTTCTGGTTTGTCTACATCATTCTTACCCATTGTTACAGAAGAAATAGATATTGTGTTAAGATTGTTGGTTCTGCAACAATGGAAAACACTAAACAGAAGAAAATGTTAAGGTTAATGAAATCTCTGATTGATACACACAATGGACAGAGCCACCTGCTCAGCAAATTGTCCTTAACACAATGGTCCACGGGTACTCCTCAATAATGAGAGATGTTATACCCCAACAGAGGAGATGTGTCCATGATAGAACTGCACGTTATGACTTGTATAAGCACAATACAAGTCACCCTCAAGAACTTATCATCAAGATAGTGGAAGGGAAATAAACAAGCAATGTGCGCAAAACAAAGCAAGAAGAGGGGAAAATAAGACAGGATAGTAGCTGCTTCTGGAGTGAGTTCAAATGGAGAAATTTGTTTTCTCTTATAGGTAGAAGAAGAGAGTATGTCAATCAATTCCGTGCATGAATCACGGACATTATGGTTGAAATTCAATTCCACGCATGAAACACGAAGATAATGGTTAAAACAGAATTAAAACGGTTAAGAATAATTCTCTCATAAAATCTCGCCAGGTCATACGCCCCCACATTTAAAACATAGTTTGATTTAGTCTTAAATTATTTTAAGAAAATATATTATGTTCAAAAAAGATAAGTCTTGGTTGGCCCGCAGCCGCAGCTACGCCCACTCCCGCAACACATACTTAGTTCCGTAGCCGTAGCCACAGTCACACCTGCACCTGCACCTGCACCCGCAGCCGCAAGTGCAAGCTCCGCAAGCGCAAGCGTGCGTGTTTCGGTGCGAAGCACCGCGCGTGTGTGAAAAGCGTGGTTGCATCCACTAGCCCATAACCTTAGTCCTCCCGCAACCACAAAAGTGACTAAACTTTAAGGGCCCTCCCTTAGAAGAAACTTTTTAGGTAATAAGGAGATGAATCATCTTTAGTCTCTCCAATGTTGGACTCAAAGATTCATTCACAAAAGTGAAAAATGAGCTAGTGACCCTTAGTGACTACTAGGTCCTAAGGTCCATTCCCTCCAAGACAAAAAAATATTTTAAATTCATTTTTCTCCAATAGTTTATAGTCTATAAAGGCATCGTTTTATCATTTACGAAAATACGAAGATTCCACAATGTAATTTATTCTGACTATTCCGCTAATTGTCTCTGTTGTCTCTATATGCCTTGATTTTCATCAATACATACATATACATAAAGATAGTTTATCCAATGTAAGGAAACAATGGAGCGGATACCGGAGGGCTATAAATGAGTAAACCTACTGTAGAGATACAGTTGAAAGAGAAAGTTTGTGCATTTTTGGCGAATAAGTCAAAAGACTATTCACGAACTGTGCAATCCTACATAAATTTGCCGTTTATTTGCAACGCCCATTTAGAAATGGGCTTTTTTCAAACCAAACAAACAGGTTTATAAATTTCGCGAATTCCAAATAGATTCGCGAAATTAAATTCACCACATTACAATCATCACTCTGTACTCTATTACAATCAAGATGCACCATAAAAACAGAACGACACAGTTGATGATATAAACTATGATTAGAAAGGTTGTTGATGAAATGAGTTTTTGTTACAAGGATGCTCCTACTTTGGATACTTTGAGGAATGTTATTCTGATCAATGGGTGTATCATGTGTAAGAAGGCAGCTGAATCAACCACACTTATTCCTGCACTGTGATTTAGCTAGGAAAATTTGGAATTACTTTTTGGATTGTTTCAAGCTTAAATGGGTTTTTCATGAATCTGTGAGGCTAAACTTATGGGAATAGAAAAAGAAGAAAGGAAGTTCAAGGAAAAGGAAGGTGTGGGATCTAGTTCCTTTCGCAATTCTATGGACTATGGCTAAAAAGGAATAGAAGATTGTTCCATGGAAGATATAGAATTGATCACATGCCTATTGATGATGTTAAAATGTCTGATTTACAATTGGTCAGTTAGATTTAAGTTTTTTTATAACATCTCTTTGGACTGTGCTACCAGAAACCGGAACCACCTTATGTAACTAGTTCTTAGTTGTGATTTTCATTTTTATTTTTCTTTTCTGTATTTATCTTTTGTAGCCTCTACTCTACTTTGCTTGTCATTTAGATGTTTTTTTATTTAATATATAGTTTTTTTTAAAAAAAGAATTAGTTGCTATTAAAATTATGTTTAAAATTCTCGTATGTGTTAACAATTATAAATAGGTTTAAAAACTAAACACTATACAAAATTTTAGATATCAAATTAGTATATATAAAACGCATTAAATACGTATTTTTGTATTATTTTTTTCAAATCTCATGTATTTAACCGGATATTTGATCGAATTTGTATTTTACATAGTTAAATTGATACATATATTTTACCAACACACGTTTCTATCGGCCGCTTTTTAATTACTTCGGTAAAATGATTATCATGATAAATTTTACAGCAGTAGTGTATCCACACATAAAAATAAAGTTAAACACAAAGGTTATTATCTTTTCTCTAAGGTGCAAAGCTGAAATTATAAAATAAGGAAAATTTACAACATCCTATAAGATGAGAACAATAGCAGCTTATAAGAAGAAACAAATGTGATATTTATATTGAGCTTCAGAAGGATTTTTGTATCTCTGGCTCTTCTTGGAATATATCTTGCATTTTAATATTAAAATAAGAAAGTGCAGACACCCTGAAATTACCGACCATTACAAATGTATCCTCCCAAATTTCCACATAAGGGAATACATAAACACGTAAAGAACGTGTACAACTAAGAATATAAGTTTTCATTTACAAATGGTGTGAGGTGATCAAGTTTGATGTATACACAAAGTTCCATTCAAAATAAAAGTAACAGTAACCATGAGGTCTCGTCAGCCAGCTTTCCATGATATTTTTTCTATAACACCCTTTGGTTTAACTTTTACTTGTCCATGCTTCAAAAATAATAACAAGGAAAGGAAAATTTACTTGTCCAGCCAACAACACCGACACCTTTTAATGTCTGTCTCTCTCTATATATCCATATATGTTGGTGGTGATTAATTAATAGATTCCTAAGCAGTTGAGTCTCTCTCTGTTGTTGTGTATAGTTGTGTTGCCATAAATCCTGTCTCATCTACCTGATTTAAAGCACAAGATAGAAGAAAATCTATTTAAGTTTTCTACTTCTAAATTTTTTTTTCAATTCATATTCTTCTCTTTTTCTTATTAAGTTTACTACTCAGGTTCTAAAATAGTAATGTCTCATATTATATTTTACAGTAGCCACAGAAAAACAAATGCGTGATTATTCTCAACTCATGTGTTACTTCTCAGCTATGATATTACCATTATAGGGTTTTCAGCCATTATTTCTTCTATTTTATTTCTCTGAACATTCTATCTATATCATTTTAACTAGTAGGTAAAAGGGTTCAATCTTTTCTTGGCTAAAATTGATCTATATTGCTCTCTTTGTACTTAAGTTTTCGTTTGGTTTGCTTGAAAAGTGATCATCAAAACTTTTAGTTTTCAAAAACAACCCTAAAAAATGGCTGACATATTGAGTACTGTACTTGGTTCTCATTATGTTACTGAATTTTACATCCTTATTAAGCTCAACCTTTCTTACATATTTTTATGTTTGGTGGTAGCAATGTCTTTAGCGAAAGTGTACTCCATGGTTAAACGTCGGGATATTTACCTAGTCGATTTTGCCAGTTACAAACCCATTGATGAGTTAAAGTGTTCCCATGAAATCTTCCTTGAACACTCGGGCTTGTTAGGAATATTTTCTGAGGAGAGCTTGGCTTTTCAAAGAACTATCTTAGAAAAATCGGGTTTAGGACAATCCACATATTTTCCAGAGGCTATGTGGGAACTTCCACCAAACCCATGCATGGATAAAGCAAGAATAGAAATTGAGACAGTTCTATTTGGAGCTATCGACGAAGTTTTGAAAAAAACTGGCATTAAACCTTCTGAAATAGGTATACTTGTTGTGAATAGTAGTCTGTTCAATCCTACCCCATCGTTGTGTTCAATGATCATAAATCATTATAAGCTGAAGAGCAATATTGTGAGCTATAACCTTGGTGGAATGGGTTGCAGTGCTGGACTCATTTCTGTAGACCTTGCCAAACGGCTCCTTCAGGTGCGTATTTCTTCGATCTTATACGGTTCTACAATGGTTATATTCAGTTCTATTTACTACCCAGAAAATAACGATGATCATGGCGAAAGACTTTAAATATATATGTATCTAACCTGCGTATAGGTTTTATTTGGTTATTCTTGTTACCGTAGGTTTTCATGATCGTCATTGCATGCTTTTAAGCTTTTAACTTGTTCCTTAAAAACCATAAGAAATCGGATTTGTCATTTTATGATTTTGATCTGTGATCTCTCTATCAAAAACTTTTCTTGTCGTTCGTCTTTCTTTCTGTCCGTAATTTCAAGTTACGATTTTCCACGCAAAAAATGTTTACTCATCTGACGTTTACGGTAGCACCACTGCTCATATGCTTTGGTACATAGATCTTGTTGAAGAAGCGACACTACATGAGATCCGTTACTAATAGTATGCATGCATATAGACTGACCGAAGAGAAGAATGCAAGGGGGAAAAGGACGAAAACGTAGACAAGTTTTAAATGCTTTCATTTTGAAAATTTTGAATAATATACTACATCTATTTTAGGCAATGACTTGTACATCTTCTTGACAATTCTTGTTGGATGACTGAGATCTTAATTCCTTGTTTGGCATATGAATATGTGTAGTATTTTTTGAAACCACACTAACTTTCTAATTACGTCGATCTATTTGCTAAGCAACTTGCTAGGAAAAGTTTTTAGATGTAGGAGGCAAATAATCTGTCACTTATTAACATGGAATTTACATGATAATTAACTAATTACCCCCAACAACTTTGAAAGTACGTCGTACACATGACCAAAAATCCTAGTTTATGCATGAACAGATAGGGTAAATAGTTAGAAGTACAGTTCCTTAAAACTTAGTAGCTTAATCTTCATATTTATTTTATTTATTTTAATTCCTATTTTTATTGTTATATCAAAAACAGGTGCACCCAGATTCATGTGCCCTAGTAGTAAGTACAGAAAACATAACACTGAATTGGTACTGGGGAAACAAAAGATCAATGTTAGTATCCAACTGTTTATTCAGGATGGGAGCTGGAGCTGTATTACTATCAAACCGAGCATCTGATCGTAGCCATGCTAAATACAAATTAATCCACACCATCCGAACACATAAAGGTAATGAAGATCGTGGATATAAATGTGCTTATCAAGAAGAAGATAATGCAGGAAGTGTGGGAGTTACATTATCTAAAGATTTAACATCGGTTGCCGAAGAAGCTTTGAAAAGTAATTTAACAACTTTAGGTCCACTTGTTCTTCCGATTGCCGAAAAGGTCAAATTTGTGGTTAATTACATATCAAGAAAATGGTTATTGATGGAGAAAAAGCCATATGTTCCTGATTTCAAGCTTGCTTTCGATCATTTCTGTATTCATGCTGGTGGTAGAGGTGTTCTTGACAAAGTTGAGAGAAGTTTAAACCTTACTGAATGGCATTTAGAACCATCAAGAATGTCATTATATAGATTTGGGAATACTTCAAGCAGTTCTTTATGGTATGAACTTGCTTATTCCGAAGCTAAAGGAAGGATCAAGAAAGGTGATAAGATTTGTCAAATTGCGTTTGGATCAGGGTTTAAATGTAATAGTGCAGTTTGGCATGCTTTAAAGACCGTTGATCCAGCAACTTTAAAGAGCACTGATCGCAGATCTATTAAGAACGCTTGGATTGATGAGATCGATAGGTTTCCTGTTGATTTGTCAAAGGCTTGATCTCTTTTATGCGTGCATAATTTTGATGATCATCATCATCATGCAATTATAATAGTATATGAATGATGATCGATGATCATTACATAATGCCAGGGGCTGAACGAAAGTTGGAAGATATGAACTATTTTGTTTCTTGATTTGGAGAATTGTAAGTGGGATTATGTTGTGTGTGAAAAAAAGGTTTATGGTTGGGTTTTTTTATATGCAATTATCGTTGGGTAATTAACATGTGCGGGGTACTAGTTAATGTCTTCATGCATTATTTTAGTTGTACGTACTTGGTTATCTTTATACTACTGTTATAATGAAATTAATTATAACTGTAAGTTCATAGTCCTTGTGGTTCTGGTGTATTATTGCCGGTGTGACTGATATTGTAGTCACATAGATGAAAGCACGGGTATTGTCCTTGGGTTGGGTGGGTATAGATCATTTTGGCAATTTTATTATTTTGCTTCAATTGATCAATTATATTGTTTTCGCTGTAAATATAAACTATAAGTAACATATACTTGGTAACTAGAGTTTGTGCATCAAAAAAGAACATGTTTTTGCTATATGCATTGCAGTATGCTGCTTTGCACCTGATAAAAAAAGATGATCTCACAGACATATACTACGCGCGTCATCTTAATGATGTAGACCCCAATATGGGTGTAACTGTTGTGCTGTTCAGTTGTTCACACAATCACCCATCTTTTGAAAGTAAAATCAAACCTACTCAATACTATCATTATAACTTTCAATAACTTGCAAGGAAATTGTGAAGTATAGTGTACGATTGAGTTCCAATAGATGTTCACACAACTGGTTATATATGAACGATGTTTGGTGAAGCAGTTGAGAAACTTAATAGTTTGGTTGGAAATTTAGCTACGCTAGGACACTGCAGCCAATAGAAGACGCCATACAGTTATTTTTTTAACAAACCATCAGGATTCAAAAACAGTTTAGTTTACTATGGCAAAAAGACAGATGAGTCCTACCACAGTACCAAAGATAAGATTACATATTACACATCTCCTAGGATTATTTTTTCCTATACACTGTTTGGTGGATTGTTTTTTGCGTATAAAAGGGAAAATTTTACTAAAGATTAGAATAATATACAGAATTTACGTAGTTTACAAGAAAATAGTGTCACAGTCAAGAACTGAATGCGAGTAGATGAATGAAGTGAATAGCTAAATCCGCTTGTCCAATTGTTCCTTCCACAAAAGTCATGTTACTGCGCTGCTGGAATAAGTGGTCAGATTTTTCTTCTAGAATGAGATAAAGCCTTTGCATGCCGACAACAGATAAGATCAATCATGGACTTCGGAAGCACCTAGGACCAAGGGATTAGGGAAAGTGGGTTCAACTGCTCTTACTTACCGATTAGGTTTAAAGGGCTATTTATATATGTTTTCTTACCGATTAGGTTTAAAGGGCTATTTATATATGTTTTCGCATAAAACCTTTTTTTTTAAAACAAAATTTGTTATATTTTACCCATATATAATAGGATTTTTATTTTTTACCTCATATTATCTTTGATCCTGGCACTGCAACCTATAAAAGAGGTTATATTGTACAATTTAACAAACCATAATCTATAGGACTTCATAAACAGTCTAATATTTATGGTAAAATGAAAGATGAATCCCACCATAAATATCATTGATATTCACCTCCTAGGGTTTTTTTTTTCTCTAGATTGTGGAGTACTTGATTGTTTTTAGGACAGGCTTTTTGTTTATTTGATAGAAAGGGAAGATTTTATTAAAGATCAGAAGAATCTACACAATCTACATAGCTTATAAGATGTAAAGAAAGAAGGAAAAACAAAACTACAAGAAAATATACAGTGTCCAAAACAAGAACCGAATTCCATAAGTTAATATGAAATGAATATCTGGATACGTTTTCTTTTTGTTCTTTAACAACAGAACCAGGTTACCGCTAAAGCCTTTCTTACCATGCATACCCGTCTTTAGGAGTTAGGTTCTGCGAAACCTTTCTCGTCAGTTTATCAATGCATCAAAATGTGATCAATACGCTTTTTTACAAAGAGGAAATTCATTGAAAAGAGGTACTTAAGGGGGTAACTCAACCCAACGAAACACAAGAGAAGATAAGAAAAGAAAACAAAAAAGAAAGAGAGCACACAAAATCAATGGGGCCGAAATAATGAGCTCCAAAGAGCAATAACCATATTTGTGGTTAGACCAAACATTTTTGTATTTGATTCGTCCCAAAAGAAAGTTTGTAATTTAACATTCCTAATGATACTTTCTAATCCTTTCCTTTTGTTTTCGAAGACTCTTGCATTGCGCTCCTTCCAAATACACCACCAAATTACTACCGGAATGTTATTCCAAATTCGACTAAGGCGCTCATCTACCCAATTGAATTTCCAAGATTTTACGTTTATAGTAAAATTAGAGTTGTAAATCCAATTACTCCGAAGCCCTTCCTTAATGTAAAAATAGACACATGTTGTTCCTCTTCGTTCTTTATGCCATCTTGAACCGTATATTGACCATTGTCATTTCCATCCCAAATTCGGCAATCCGAAACACCTTCTTGAAAAGAGAAAGAAGAGAGAAGATTTGATATACTTGCTATTTCATTTAAGATGGTTTGTGGGTACCTTTGTCTAGCCATGAACTTCCAACTTATATCATCATCTACTACTTCGAACATACGGGCTACCAAAAACTCCTTGGTCCTTGAGACTTCATAGGCCGAAGGAAACATGTCACAAAATCTTCCATCACCAATCCAAACATCTTCCCAAAATCTAGTTTCCTTACCCGCGCCAACCTTGAATTTAATATATTTGTTGAAATCTTCGAGCTCTTTATAAATGTTATACCAAAGGCTACCTCCTTTTGAACCTTTAGGTTGGAGTGTTTCCCAACCAGTAGGAGATTCACCAAATTTCTCGACTATTATCTTCCTCCACAACGCATCTTTCTCTAAGCCAAAGCGCCACCACCATTGTTTTAGCAAAGCCGAATTCACTCTTTTAGTTCTTCGAATACCAAGCCCTCCCTTTTCCTTCGGTTTTGTCACCATATTCCAACCAATATTGTGAATTCTTTTAACATTTTGATCATCATCCCATAAGAAATTCCTCACCGTTTTATCAATTTCCTTAGTTATGGCGCAAGGAGCAAGAAAAAGGGAGAGATAATAAATGGGTAAACTTGCTAAAATGCTTTTAATGAGAGTTAACTTACCACATTTTGCTATTGATTTTCCGTTCCAAGAAGTAATCCTTTTCGCACAAGTATCAAGCGTTTTCTCCCATTTTTGTGTCCCTCCTACTTTACCGCCCAACGGAAGACCAAGGTATATACTAGGAAAGCTTTCAAATTTGCATCCCAACATGCTTGCATAATTTTCAAGACCCTCTTCCACCGCAACTCCATACAAACTACTCTTGGAGAAATTAATCTTCAAGCCCGAAGTTAACTCAAAACAAAGAAGAAGGTAACGAAGGTTAGCAACTTGTTCCTCCTTTGCATCAAGAAAGATAATTGTATCGTCGGCAAATTGCAAATGATTTATTTTTGTTCCTCCTTCCTTACCGAGAACCCCGAAATGTGAGCAAAATCTTGAGCTTTACTCAACATATGATAAACACATTTTAGTGTCTAAATTGCACCTTAGTTTCTATTAAGTTAGTATTCGATTTTGCACTTATTACGTGTTTTTATGCTTTTGTAGGTACACTAGAATAAAGATTTGTGGAAAAATTGGCTCAAAAAGTGATAAAGGCACCCAGGACAAGTGTTATTGGCACCCCAGAAATGGATAAGGGGCACCCTAGAATCCTCCGAGACAACCCAGCGAGTCAACTCAGCCAAGCCGGATCGGGAGCCATCGGAAGTTCCTGGACAGTCCTGGACACTCAAAATCCACGAGATTTTCGAGTTGTTTTGCGATTCCAAGTACCCCACAAGCTAGAAGAGATTGATACAAGACTAAACACGTGAAACAATAGAGGATTATGCCGGAGAATTTGCCCCAAAATCCGAGTTTTGGCCGGAAAAATAGATGGGTTCCTGTTTTGATTGGGAATCGAAAATCTTGGGATTTCACCGAGTTCTACTAGGTTTGGGACACTCCCAAGGGTTCCCAAAGCCTATATATATGAAGAGAAGAGCTTAGAAGCACGGAGGAAGCCCTAGAAATCAAAAACAGAAACTCCGGCACTCTCCGTCACCGTCCGATCATCGTCGTTCAACTGCTGCTGCACCGGCTGGCGTGTTCTTCATTCAGTCATCACCGGGGAAGACGACTCAGCAACATCTACATCTGTTGCTGATTCAAACTGGTCTGTTGCCCATTCTTTCCTTACCTTTGTTGCTTAGAACTTTCTGTGACAGCTGAACCATCTCTGGTTACACTTATAAACGTTTCTGTTCAGCTGTTGCACCATTATTCAACCTTGTAATCAATATTTTGAGCAATGAAGAGATCTTTTGAGCAAGTTTTCTCCACCATGAGCTAAGTTTATTTTCTGGGATGATGGAGGAGGTTTTTCTCTCAATTTTATGTGGTAAGTCTATTTTTAATTAATTATTTACAATTCTTTACTTGTTAAAATTGCATAGTTTCTAAATAGAAAAACGGTTTTCATTCAGTAGTGGTGTTTTTTTTTGATGGGTCATGCTGGGTTGATAACCTCTGATGTCCCATGCTTGTGATTTACCTCTGCTTGTTTGCATAAAAACCTATTTTGGCAATATTTGAGCTTAATTTATTTAAAAGAATTGCATGATTAATCACATAAATTGTTGGAAATAACTGATTCCTGATTCCTGGTTTTCTCTATATTTTCTAAAAATCATCTTCAGTTTATTTTCTTGGATTTTATTTAATTAGATTAAGTCAATTATTTTCTAACATCATTACCTTCACAAGTTCGAGAAATTAACACTTTTTACCACTATTCTAAAACACATCAATTTTTGGCGCCGCCGACGCGGACTTGTTTTTAGGTTTAGGGTTTTAGATTTATTTTTAGGTTTTTATTTGTAGTTTTATTATTTTACTTTGTTCTATTTTACGTTTCTTTTGGTATTTTTCTTGTTGCTACAGGTTGAATTTTGGATCGAAAGGGAGTAAGCCAAAGTTTTGGAATTAAAGCTAAAGACTTGGAGTTAAAGGGAAAAACTTAAAGAACGAAAAAGAAGATCGAAGATTTTCTTTTTCTTAATTAGATTTTTAGTTTATTTTAATTAGTTTTAATTCGTTTAGAAAATTGTATTAGGGTTTTTATTATTTCTGTAATTTTTCTTTTATTTTCGGACATTTTTGGACATTTTATTATTTTTAAACCCTACGGGAGGGTAGTTTTAAATATCAAACTGTGTGCAGGGAAGGACGACAATTACGATATTGTCTCGGCCCCTCGGGTTCGCACACTATTGAAAAGGATATTAGTGGCCCGAGTCGACTTCAACGGTTCATCGCCCGTCTGGTACGGGAGGTAAACTTCGACCAACCCACGAATCTCCTGTCAGTGGGTTTTCTGGACGCCTTTGTATGCATATATGCTGAGGACTGAATACGGACTTTAATTTTTGCATAGTAAAGGGCAAGGCCTGGCCATACAAGATAAGGTTTCGGATTTCATCACCGTCTCCTTCTTGCCCGCTTTAGGAAAACGAAACCTACGCGAACCTAAGCCTAAAATCTTGACTAGAAAGAGACCTATAGGGTATCGAGCTTATTGGAAAATCGTTCAAAAGGACTGTACTGGTTACTTTATTAGCCTAACTCGAAGTTCAGGAAGATTATTTTAAGTTGATTAGAGCCGCCTTGTAACCCAGGGAAAAGTGCCAAAGAGACAGGGTTATCAAAGCTCCTAAGAGCTTATCCTATTTCTCTTCGACTTAATCTAATTCGGATCGTTCTAAGAAGTTTGCTAAAATTGTAACCAGTTGCCTTTTGAAAGAATAGAAGCTGGTCTAGAAACAATCTAAGTAAGCCATCATGCTTGTTGTTTGCTAGATTTAGGTTTGATTTGGTTGAGTCAGGGCACGATTGTGTTTGATTAATTGCTTGTTAGGATTTAATTTTTATATGCCAAGAACGCCCTTAAGGCGAACTTGGGATAGAGACCCTCAAGGTAGGTTAATTAGTGGAAGACTGGTAGTTCACCTTAATCTTGAGAAGCCAACTGAAAGTGAACTAGTCACTCCCGAGACCGTGTCAGCAATGACATCTCTGAAGGATTTGTTGAATCCGACCCGGACCTCACATCCATCTTGCATCAAGTTAGCCGCTACTGAAGCTAGCTACGTACTGAAACCCGGAATCATCCAGATGCTTCCATTATTCTTAGGAAAAGAAAACGAAAATCCTTATTTTCATGTTAGGGAATTCGAGGAAATATGTAGCACAATCAGGATTAGAGACTTTAATGACGAGTCTATTAAACTCAGACTATTTCCCTTTTCAGTAAGAGACAAAGCCAAGTCGTGGCTATACCTCTTGGCTCCTCAGTCAATTGAAAGCTATGCCCAACTTACTTCAGCTTTTATTCAGAAGTTCTTCCCTAGGAACAAAATTTCGTCTGTTAGGCAGAAAATATGCATGTTTTCCAAGCTAGAGGGAGAGTCTCTGTATGTGTATATAGAAAGGTTCAATGACTTATTGTCCCAATGCCCAGACCACGGAATAGAGTAGTTAAGGCTAGTTCAGATCCTCTATGAGGGTTTGGACTACGCATTTATAACCTTGGTCGAGTCTTTGTCAACCAGAGGGTTCGACAGTAAGACTCCTGCTGAGGCGATGAAACTTCTACGTGACATCGCCGAAAAGACCCAGCAGTGGGAGAGCATTAAGGAGTCAAATAGAACAATTCTTCTAGGAAGAGGAAATGTTAATAGGGTAGAAGGATCTTTTGATCCAAAGGCCCAAATAGAAGCCTTATCTAGAAGGCTAGAACTGGTCGAAATGAATCAAGCTAGTAGTTCAGAGCCCAACTAATTCAAATAGCAGGCTTTTTCTCTTTATGATAACACTAGATTTGATAACCATAGAAAGTTCGACCCGTATTCGGAATCTTATAACCCTGGCTGGAGAAACCA
>JAJJMC010023099.1:0-18298 GCA_023531435.1 Papaver californicum
TTGTCGTTAAGGATGGTTTAAAAAAGTACCATACATCAATTCTCAGAATCAGGGCAGTGGTAAAGTATGTCACAAAATCTCCCGCAAGATTGAAGAAGTTTATGGATGCTGCTGAGATGGCAAGGATAGATTGTAAAAAAGGTTTGATTATGGATGTTAAAACGCGGTGGAATTCTACTTATTTGATGTTAGTTGCTGCAGAGAGGTATGAAAAAGCTTTTGAAAGGCTACATGAGTCAGATAGGGCATTCCGTGAAAAGTTTTGTTATGATATTCCAGTACCATCTTTTCATATGGGTGACGGTGATGACAATGTTGATATAGATGCTGATTTTGATCTAGATTCTGACGATGAAGAAGAAGAAGTAGATATTCCAGAAGAAGAAGTAGATGTTGCTCTTACAAAATCCAAGAAGAAGAAAAGGCCTCCAGTGCATGCTCCTGAAAGTTATGATTGGTGCAATTCCAGAGTTCTGATTCAGTTTCTAAAGGTATTCTACGATTCAACTGTTGCTTTTTCAGCTTCTACATATGTTACTTCCCACTCATTCTTGGAGGAACTCGGTACATTTCGTCAAGAATTAGAAGATTGGAAAAATAGATACGAGGATCCTTTCTTAAGTCACATGGGCAATGTAATGTTGCTCAAGTACAACAAGTATTGGGGAGATTTTGAAAAAATAAATTCGTTGATGTTTATTGCTGTACTTCTGGATCCACGAGAAAAAGAACAAGGATTGTATGTGACTGTTGAATATTTAGTTGTGCATTACGACCCTGTGATAAAACAAAGAAGGGTAGAAGCTTGGGTTGATAAAGTTAAAAATGATTTTGATGAACTGTTCACAACTTATAAATTAGAACATACAACTGAAAGTGTGATATCTTCATCCGAGTCTCTAGGTAACTCTAGTTCTACTTTTGCTCAAGGTTCTTCTATTTCTGGCAAGGCTAAGTATAAGGAAGAAAGGAATAAACGCAAAAACCAATTGAGTAATGTGGAGGATCATAGAAGATCTGAGGTGGAAAGATACTTGGCCGAGCCTATCTACTCTCCGGCCAATGAGGATGATTCTTCTTTTGATATATTACTTTGGTGGAAGATCAACTCTGCGAGGTTTGGTATTTTACCACTCATAGCCAAAGATATATTTGCTATACCTGTTTCTTCTGTTGCTTCTGAATCAGCTTTTAGTACCGGAAAACGAATTTTGGATCCTTTTCGAAGTTCCTTAAAGCCTAGAACACTTGAGGCGTTAATTTTATTGCAAAATTGGTTACGTACACCGATTGACAAAGATTCTTCTAGCCTTGGAGTCGAGGAGGAGGAGGTTGAAGTTCTTGAGTCGGGTATAGTATAATTTGTACTTCATGGATCATGGTTCTTAACTTCATATACTTTATTACTATTGGTATTTTTAATCTTTTTCATTCTAATTGTTCATTTCTTTTGTTGCAGAGCTATTTGGTAACCTTGCTGCTTCTTCCATCATCATAGATGACGATTGATTACTATTCGGTGACCTGGATGGTGCTGCTACTAAGATGAACTTGTTTTTGTTGCTAGTGGGAAATATCGTAGAATTGCATATTAAAACTCTAATTTTATTGTATAATTTTGAATGTTGGGACTTGATTTTGAGATTATCGATTGTTAGTTAAAATGGTTTATCAGGTGGCGCGCGTGAGGATCAAAAAAACAGCCAAACCCATGAATTTTTTTTGCATGATTATCTGGGCGGGTGACCCGCACCCGTCCGACCCGACCCGAGGACCCGGCGGGTCGGGTGCGGGTGACAAAAATAAAAACTAGTTAGAGGCGGTTCGGGTGCGGGTGAGGCCAAACCCGACCCGACCCACCCGTTGTGCATCCCTAGTCACGGCATAAGGAAGTTCTTGCTTCACCTATGGTAAGTGAAGAATCACCTCTAATGATATATGGGAAGTATTATCAACCCAAACCGCCTAGTTTGGAGCAAAGATTGAGAGTTCTTGAATGCCAGAGATTAGTTGCTGATGATGATCAGTCTTGTAGTGACTCTCTGTTCCATACAGAATATAGATGATTGTGTAGATGATTTTCCTAATTCTATAGATGAATCTATCTCATAAGATCATTCACCCGACTTAGAGGTTGTTTCTAGACCGCTAGACTTCCAAAGTTAGCTAATTTAGGGTTAGAATTGTGTGCTTCTCAAGTTTTATTGGATCACTTTGCATCCAAATACCCAGAGGACTTGCCTGTTTCTGACATGTGCATGAACCAATTGATATTTCCCCAATCCCAATGTTATCCCCATATTTTGTTCTTTGCGCACTTCCAAGTGTAGTAAAAACTTGGTTTGGGGGTAATCCCTTATTTTTGATAGTTTCAGTGTCTCCTTGTTTCCATAATATAAGTGTGAAACTATCTTTTATATATATTTTATTTTGGGTTGATCCCCAAATTTTCAGGTTGTTAGTGTATAGGGATCCTTTCTGTACATATCCAGTACGTAAATTTTTATTTTCTTGTTTTTATTTTCTTGTTTTTATTTTATTTTTAGGTTTTTTGTTTATTTTTATTTTTATTTTCAGTGTTCTTTGTTATTACTATCGTTTGATATGTGTTACAGAGAATATTGTTTTTCTTGCGTCAATCAGGTGAGACATTCCAATCTCTTCTATTTGATTTACATTTGTTTCTCTTATTTATATTTATTGCATACCATTCTAGGTTGCACGGTTTGAAACATTGAGACAATGTTAAATTTAGGTTTGGGGGTAGAGTTTCAGAAAATTGAAGTCAATAAGAAACTCAAAATTTAGAAACTTGTGAATTATTCAGGATGACACTAGCCATTCTAGGTAAATGGAAACATATCTCTTATCTATAGGAATTGGTGTGCCCAGCTAAATGGTATATTCATATCTGAATGCACTCAGGTGTTAGAAATAACATGATAATCATTGAACAAGCATATCTCGGAATCATCATAACCATATCACTTTCTATTTTTATTTTTACGATTTTATGTTTCTCTAAGTGATTTGGTGGGACCCTATGTTGCCATAAGGTCGTAGCTCGGATGTATTAGAATTTTAATTTTGTCAAAAAAAAAGATACTTTGACAGCAATATATGTGTGTTCTCCCTGTCTCCGTCGCCTAAGCAAGCGTGGAATGCAGGATCCATGGGAACTATCATGTAATCTGCTGAAAAGGAGCATGCACTTAGATTTAAAAGATCTAATCATGTAGTCGTGAAAAAAAAGGAAAAATAAATAAATAAATGATGTATATAAATAATAATAATAATAAAAATAGGAGCATCCGAGCCGGACTTTATACTAATATTTTGGGAAACACCGTTCACCTTAGTCAACATATGCATCATTCATCACTTGTATATCCATCTTATAATCTATCCTTGTGTTTGAATTTGATTGATTTCGAGCAATGTGAATGTTTATAATTTTCATCTAGTTTGGAACGTTTGATGATTATTTGAGTAGATTTTGCATTCTTAGAGTTTTGATGCGCCATGCTTAGGGTGTCCCAGTGATATTTGCGACTCTAATATATATAATAGGTGATGTCGATAGAACGAACAATAGATAAATATTTAGGAGTTATGTTTCACTTCAGTAATTAAATAGAAATAGTGGTGGATACTAAAAACCCTGGTTACCGACTCTCTCTGCTTAGTTATTTTATTACTTTAATTTGTTTTATTATTTCATTTATAATTCTAAAAATTCCAAAAATATCATTTTTGATTAGTTTAATTGAGATATTAATTGTAGTATTGTCCCCGCTCCCTGTGGGTTCGACCCGTACTTGTCGTTGTCTGCATTGTAGACACCGTGCGATTGCGGTTTATTTATATAGGGTATTCAAAAATCCTATCACACATCTACTTTCATTAATTTTGTTGTATCTGTAAATTCATCTGGCATTTGATTTGCAATATTTTGAAGATGTAAAATCTTATGCACTTCATTTTTACACTGACTAGTGCGCACATCAAGATGAGATAATTCTGGTGTATACCAAGATAATTCACGTTGTTGTTCATCTGGTAGTTCCCCCTCCCCCCCTCCCCCCTAACGGCGGGAAGACTGTCTCATCAAAATGGCAATCTGCAAATCTTGCCTTAAAAACATCCCCTGTTAATGGTTCAAGATATCGAATTATAGATGGTGAGTCAAAACCAACATATATCCCAAGTCGACGTTGTGGGCCAAGCTTGGTGCATTGTAGCGGTGCAATAGGAACATAAACATCACAACCAAAAAAACGCAAATGAGATATGTCTGGTGGATGACCTAACACATGTTGTAAAGGTGAATACTAATTATTTGCACAAGGTCGGTAACGTACCAGTGCAACAGCGTGCAAAATAACATGTCCCCAAGCAGTTACATGGAGCTAGGTTTTCATAAGCATAGTTCGGGCAATGAGCTACAGATGCTTAATGAATGATCATGTTAAACCATTCTGTGTATGCACATGAGCAACATGATGCTCAACATCAATGCCTAACGACATACAATATGCATCAAATGCCTTTGAATAAAACTTCGCTGCACCATCAAGCCGAATAGACTTAATAGAATAATCAGAAAAATGAGCACGTAATCTAATAATTTGGGCAAGTAGCCGAGCAAATGCTAAATTACGTCTCGAAAGTAAACAAACATATGACCATCTAGCAGAGGCATCGATTAGAACAATAAAGTACTGAAAGGGTCCACTATAGGGGTGTATAGGACCACATATATCACCTTGTATTCTTTGTAAGAAAGCAGGTGATTCCAGAACCACTTTAGTCAAGGACGGTTTCGTAATCAGTTTTCACAAAGAACAAGCACTACAACCAAGTTCTTTGGTAAGCAGAAGTTTTTGCAAAGGATGTCCCTGACAATTCTGAACAATTCTACTCATCATAGTAGAACCTGGTTTTCCAAGTCGATTGTGCCATAAAACAAACGTATTCGGGTCGTAAAATTTTCGGACTATGACCGAATAAGATTCAACTTTTCGAACCTCTGTATGGTACAACCCAGAAGCAAGAGCTTCAAGCCTCTCAGCAATATGCTCTCGTTAGGATATGTAATATACAAGTACTCTTTATTGTTTTCATCATCCGTCTTAATATGGTATCCATTACGGCTTATATCTTTAAAGCTCAACAGATTCTTGTGGGATCCGGAAGAATATAACGCATAATTTATAGTGAATATGGTACCACCTGGTAATGAGACACATGGTACAAGGTTAGATGAACCACTGATGGTAGTAATATTAGCCTTGAACCTTTTCAAGGTGAAAAAGTACTTAGTACTTCGAAATATTGAATTTGTCGTTCCACTATCAACAAGACAAAATTCACCATCGAGATCTCTTTCGGAGTCCATACCCTTCCATATACACAAAGAATGTATAAGATAGTTGCACAAAGTAAATTTGGCAAAACATGTATATTACACATACCCTTACATATTATACATATGCAAACCAAAAAAAAGGATAAGTACCAACAAAAACACCAAAAAGGAGGTAAGTACAAGATACTAACACATAGTAGGATATTACAACTTTAATTTACATTACACAAACTATCAGCAAATTGATCAAACTCTGTCTGGTATGCAGTGCCCGCAAAGTCAAACAAGTAATTAGAAACCTCTAATTTTGGAGAGTCTGTGGAAATATAGCGTTCTGCCAAATTCATCTCGATGTCAGCTTCTTTTCCCTTCTAAGCTTTCTCATTGAGATGTGGAGCAGCGTGGCAGGCTTTATACCAATGGTCTTTATTACCACAGCGATAGAAGCCCTCGTCATTTTTCTTGGGGGGGTTTCCAATCTTCTTAGACGATTCCCCTTTTTCTCGTTTCCGTAATTTTATTATAATAATGGTTTCTGGTATTTTTATACCTTTTACCTCCGCGTTTATGCTTCTTTCCACGATAACCCTGTTTACCATGACCATGTCCATATCCAGAATACGATGCCCTATTTATTTCTTGCACCGGAGCAGAACCACAAGGACGGGTCTCATGGTTTTTCACCAACACTTCGTTATTCTGCTCAGCTAAAAGAAGACAACATAATAGATCAGAATACTGTGTAAAACGGAGTTCTCGATACATTTGTTGCAACACAATATGCAAAGAGTGGAAAGTACTGAGCGTCTTCTCTAGCTTAGATTCTTCTGACGGTTCGCCGCACAATTCAAATTTGGCAGCGATTTTGTACAATTCAGACCTATAAGCCCCTATGGACTTAAAATCCTGAAACCTCAGATGAATCCATTAATTACGAATTTTTGGCAGGGTGACCACCTTATAATGGTCATATCTCTCCCTGAGATTATTTCTTAATTTCTGAGGGTCTCTACACTTCATAAACTCATCTCTTAGGGGTCGCGGAGAGATCCCGACGCAAGTAAGTTACAACATTGGCGCGTTCATTTGACGCACTATCTCCGCCACTGATCGTATGACCAAGCATTTTACCTTCCAGATGCAACTCTGCATCGCGCGCCCATGAGAGATAGTTTTCACCAATAGCTTCAAGTGCAATAAAATCAAAATTAATTAAATTTGACGATATTTTAAAGAAATATAACAAATAATATCAAACATGCCCCTTAAATATCGTAACAGAGCTTGGAACGACAGAAACAGTCTAACTCTTTCTTTAGCTTGATTAAACCTTCGACACCACGTCGAGCAGGATCATGCTGATAACGTTTCATACTTCTATTAAAAAAACTAAACTACCTAACAGTAGTAACTATATATTACTCTTTCTTTATCGTTATAGGGCTATATAGGTATATTAATTATAAAATAGTATAAATTTTTTTACATGCATATATGTATTAGACAGAGAAAGAGGTGTACGGCATATACACAAGGAAGTTATCTTTAATTTCTATTATTAATTACACCTTCGTTTAATACACCGAATGAGATACTTATAATAAATGATTTAAGTGATAAGTCATCATTTATATTGCCAATTGTATGATATGCTAGTGTGTTTGTGTCATGAGTATATACTGAGAGTGGGGCCATTAAAAGTGAGTCATCCACACTTACCACATCATTTAGCAAGGGTTAGATTTTCTTATAGATCACGCGGTAGGCAACAATATTAATTTTAACTTGGTAATTGGATTTAATACAATTACGTACTGGGAATTGGGTTCAAATCATGCTATTAAATAGAAAATCCCATCCTCCAGAACACAGTATATTTCTTCTTGAATAAAAGTGTTAAAATGAACTTCAAATTCTAACAAGTGTAAAGGAGGTGTATTAGTGAGTTAAGTGAAGTAGAAAATGAAGTAATTGGGGTGGAACTATCCCATTACTAGGCGTGCGTGCGTGGAGGCAAAGCTACCGAAAGCAGAGGGAGAAGTGGCACCAGAACAGACCTACAACTTGTCGTCTTCGCTATCAGAAACAGAGTCGAAGAAAATTGTAGAAGACAAAAAGCCAGACCAAGAATCACTGTGCGAGGAAGACAAAAAAATTAGGGTTTCTAGTGTTAGGGGGGTAGGTGAACTATTAATTAGGGTTTTGGTAAGTGCTTCAAAGAAAGGAGATGTACCTAGGTAAATCTTTTAAGGATTCTTTGAAAGTTCTTGAAGCAGATATTCAGCATGCTAATACACTGTAAGTCATTCAGCTCTTCTATGTATAGTATTTTTTACTTCTCTTTTTTCTTTTTTTAGTTTCTGATTGAAAAATTACTGAATTTATTCTTGATCGAGTTCAGGATTTTTTTTCCTGATCAAGTTCAGGATTCTGCATGTACTGTAGTGGGCATTTACTAAATATGTTCTTTTATTTCTGTTAAGAATTATATTTGTTATTTCAACCAGTTCTGTTGAAATTCAATTAGTTTGGAATTTGTTATATTATTGAAGTTTCTGTAGGATTTTTTCAGTTTGGGCAAATTGATTTTTATCACAGGTATTGTTACGGTCTTAGGTAAATTCATGATGTTATGACCTTTATGTGACCCATTTCTTCTTTCTCAATCTTTTTAATTTCTTTGATTCTCTGGTTAGGCATCTATTTCATATCTGTAAGTTCTTAACTTCACTTCTTTTGGACTTTTCTTCATCCAATTCATTAATCTTTAGGGTATCTAATTTACTTTTCTCAAAACCTCGTTTATTTTTAGTATTTACTCATAGACTGGTTGCTATTTGAGACACGCCTACCATATTCGATTAAGTTGAAAATAATGGGGCAATAGGTTACAGCCTATGAAATTTTGAGGAATTGGGTACTTAGAGATGATAATCGCTTACAATCGTATAAGAATTCCTGGGAGAAATGGGGTGAGTTCTAGAGTGAGCTTGTCACTAATTTACAAAGTCGGTACGTATTCATAATAGAGCTCACATGCAAGAAAGATTTGATACATTGCTAACAACTTTTGAGTGTGAATGGGAAGAATGGAAGATCCTTCCTTGTTCACCAGAGGTAGATTGCCAACTGCTGGTCAATAAAGTAACTGTGATAGTTGAAATAGAAACAAACTAGCATTCTAACAAGTGACTTAACTGGTCAAGCTTCTCGAAAAGATGCAGAATAACCAAATAGCTGAATCAGCATATAAAATCTTTGATAGGTATTGTAATAACCAACTTTGGTAATCTAATAGTTGCCTATGAACGAAATATTAAGGTGAAAAGCATGCAATGTGCTACAAGCAATGGACTAATGAAAAAGTTCTCGACCTTGTATACCTCTTTAATGACACAAATAGGTTTGTGGTTATCCCTATCCATAAATGTCTTATTAAAAGGTGTTCTCTTTCTATTATTTGTATTTGTTGTTTAAGTTCTGAACTTATACTGCAAGGTTCAGGGCATCGGACTTTCCTAGGGACTATGATGGTGCATGCCTTCAGATGAGAATGTCCTGCAGCCCTGCAGCACACTTGTTTCTTTTTCTTGTACAATGGACGGACTGCCACCTCGCAGGTGCCTTGGGGTTGCTGAGGATTTTAATTTATAAGGTTTCACGTACACCTCTTTAATCAAAAGTTATTTTGTGCAAAAAAAAATGAAAGAAAGAAGCAATTATCCACTTCCTACTCAGGCTTGTTTTGAGCATGCTTATTTAAATGTAGACTTGCGTGTACATCAGGTTTATGTGGATGGCACGACAACTATGTCAACCCATGAAAGGAAAGCTAGTATTCGGGAGTTCTATGGTAAATAAAATCGGGGTAAAGTTTATAGCGAGTTTATGCAGGTCTCCCTCTTGCCTAAACATAGTTGTTGTTTGTTGTGTAGCTGTTATTTTCCCCTCTTTAATGCAACTGGAACGAGGTATTACTGATATGGAAGATGAGAAGCAAAAAGCAGTATGTATTGAAAGGTATAGGAGAAGAGGCGGCCAAGAGCATAGTAAACTTTCGGAGATGGATGTTGAAAGAGAAGAGGAATGTGGAATTTGTATGGAGATGAACAGCAAGATTGTATTACTCAATAATAACCATGCAATGTGCATAAAGTGCTATCGTGAATGGTACGTGTTCCTTCTCCTGTCTCTAATCAGTATTAATATTCCAATAATATTAGGTATAATCATGTGGTGTTAATCCGAATTTGATGTTCAATGCCCAAGTTGTCTTTATAATTTCCACCCAATTCTATGTATGTGTATGTGCGAAGGTTAGCTATTTTTTGTATTTTAACTTGTTTTGAATCTCCTTGACTGATACTCATTACCAATTAGCCCTTCCAAAATAGAGATTAGAAGCTTGGTATGTAATTTTTGGACCAAAGAACCTCTGGTGTTGATCATGGTTCTAAAGATTTAAAATATCCTTTATTTCTAGCGAGGTCGCTGAGAGGCTTTCCAAAGTAGTATCAAGCAGTTCTTCCTCCATTCAGGAGAAGTATTGCTATTTTATAATTCTGAGGACTTCCATGAGATAGACAATAATAATATAGTTTCTTGGCTCGTCGCTGTTATCTGCTTGAGCCAATTCCTTGGTATATGAGGTGTCCTAGGTAGGAAAGCTCTGGCAAGGGCGTACCTGGTTGGAACCTGTTGCTGTTCATCATCCTGAAGCAGGTTACTTCTCCAAAGAAATTTCGCTGTTTATTATCTGGAAATTTTGCTTGCACCCTTTTTTCTTATTAGCATGGACACTATTACATCCCACTTTTTAAGTTAATCTAGGGCTAATTAGTTGTTTACCTTTTCAGGCATTCAAGATCAGAGTCATGCCCATTCTGTTGTAACAGTCTGAAAGGAGTAAATTCTGGTGATCTTTGGGTCCTTACTGACAGCAGAGACATAGACATGGCGACCCTGACAAGGGAGAATCTTGAAAGGCTTTTTCTGTACATACATAAGTTGCCTGAGATCATCCTAGACTCTGTTTTCAATAACTACAATTCACGCGTAAAGTAATTAATGTTCTTGGTCTAATATATCTCTAGTTAGCAGTCGGTTTTTGGTTTATTACAACCTAAAAATCTGCACCGTTTTATTTTGGATAGATAGAAGAGTAGTGTTTAAGTGTTTCTTTGTCCCATATCTAAACCAAACGCTGCCTAAGTTATTTATGTAGTCAGAGATGAAAGAAAAGGTAAAGGGAAACCAAACTTGGGTAAGGGGCCTGTAAATTGAGATTAGGGAACTGTCTACATGTTTGTACAGTACGGAGTCTGTTTGCCCTGGGCTTTATGGGCCTGCCCCAGTTTTTAAATTGGAATATGTAGCAGTGAGTACTCCACCATTATTTAAATGTCTCGTTATCCTTGCGTTATCCTTCTTTAACTCGATATGACATTGACTTTCCAAGTACAAGTAACAACTAAGCGCAACTTGAGTGGGATCGGAAAATTTGCCAATTATGCCTGCCTTTATAGTGGGCCAATTATGCCTGCCTTTATAGTGGAATGGACAAACCTACAAAAATGGGTTGGTAGGATTTGCTATATGTGTCTTAAGTTGAATCGAACGACTCAACTTGAGTCGACAACAATTAATTTAATGGTTCTGATCCAACAATTAATTTAATGGTTCTCATCCAACGGCTAGTATTTATTTTTTTTATAAATTTAAACAATTTCAACTCCAAAATCATATCTTTTCAATTTAAAAATTCTTCTACTTTCATTTTAATTTTAATCTTTTCATCTCAAACTCTTGATCTCAACTTTTACTAAAAAAAAATCAGAAAAAAAATGACAAATTATAACCCAACTTGATTTTTTGGGAGTCATACTCGAAGATGCTACTAGTAAGATATGTGATGATTATAAGAAAATAGAGAATGATAAATAAAAAGGTCTTCAAGGTTTAGATGTTAACCAAGTCAAATCTGCAGCTATAAGAAAAAGAAGAGCTCTATGCTAGAAAATTGAAGGAAAATAAAATTTGAAAGTTAATCGTACTACTAGTCACAGAAACCAGGAAAAATATTCTTAAGAGTGCATCGAACGAAAGATCCGTCAAATGAAGATAAACAAGAGGCCCAAAATTATCCGAATTTTTTACTGAAGTGTTTATTTAATTCAAGTTTTTACTGCCCTAGTTTATATCTTGTAAAAAAGTGTAGTATAGTAAATTAAATGTAATGAAGATTAGTGTTTTAATATAATTTTAGTTAATTCAATCAAACTAAGCTTGTTTCTTCCTTTTGAAATTAAATTACATTTAATTAAAATTAAAAATTACACTAGATAATTGTTAAAATAAAATAATATTTAATTAAAGATTGATAAAATCATATATAGTTGTTGTCGTAGCAAATTGAGAAGATCGGCCTAAGTTGAGCCGATAACGGCTAGTTCCATACAACGGCTATGAAATAGTTCTATAAATTCAATTATTTTCACTTCCAAAATCACACCTTTTCCACCTTCTTTTACACCCATATGGTTCAACCATATATTAATCCGATAGAGTTTACCATAGACGAAGATCTATCTCTATGTAGAAACTTTGTTGTATGTTATCCGGCAAGGAATGCGGAACGAAGGCAAAATGGTTTAGTGAGTATGAGTTACTGGAGGAGAATCTATGAAAACTTATGCACTAACACAGGTAACCCAAATAACCGTAACGTACCTGGGTTGTTTTGTCGATATCAAACTATAAGAAAACAAGTGGAAGAATTTATAGCTTTAATCCGGATTGTCAATCGATATCGAGTAAGGGATGGAACCAATGCTAAAGTTATATTGTGAGCTCGAAAAGAATGGCGAAGATGGAAAATGAGAACTTTTGCTTATGAAGCTCATTATGCAATCCTGAAGGATTTTTTGATTACATATATGTGATGTTAAAAAGTAGACATGGTATTCCAGAAAAGACATTGTTATAAATTTTAATCGAATGTGAAATAAAATTATTAGTTTTTTTTTATAGATTAGTTCTAATTACATAGATATTTAATTTCTTAATCTCATTTTCAATTACAAATTTATTCTATAAGACACAAATATGACCTGTTAAACCCAACGACCAGGATACATTTTACACTTGGCAATGGTGATCATGATATTTCCCTTTTCATCTCACTATCCTATGAATTTTCTCTCATCCACATTTCACACTATCGGATGTATAAAATGAATAATTATTGTTTATTTAAGGTTAATTTCGGTGGATCTTGACTACTTATATCATTTGGAGAATATAAGTAACAATCTATTTGGCTCACTACTGAGTGTGTCAGACATACGTGTCGTCTGAATATCCGGATGGCGATAATGATATAATCATCGCCCTTCAGGGGAGGTCACGCCCACATATAACAACTCGTGAAGCCTCGTAGTTTGCAGTATTCAAGGACAGCGAAACTTCAAAAGAAGTCTTAAAATCGAGGGTTGAAACTAAAAACAAATCCAAACCCGGTGTGGATATGATAGGTAAAGATAATGACTTAAAATTTGATGGTACAAGTCTAGATATCAATCTAGGGTTTCAAGAAATAAAGAAAGAGCCAATTGGGGAAAGTTACCTGAAGTTGTCCAACGGGGAAAGGGTCGAACTGAATTTCTTAGATCAAATTCTTTTTCTACAGAACCAACCAATTCAGAAAAATAGCATAAAAGCATTCAATGCGAGGTTAGGACCACAGAACAACAACATGAAACACAAATCACACCTAAGATGATCATTACATGACTCAATGAAACGAAGAAATATCCGGACAATATCTGCCTCTTAGTATCCCCTAGAGCTAGAACAAATATCAAATTGCTTGGTTTTTAAATTGAGCCCTGCGAATGCACCATTTGATAATTTAGTTGCAAAGATAAATAAATAGATCCAAAAACCATTATGCTGAATTAAATCAAAACGGAGCTACATGAAAAAGAAAGAGCTGCCATATTTAGTAATTTTGTATGAGCTGCATTCACAGCAACAGAGCTAACTCACCTATATAATCAAAACAACCATCGAACATGGTCGGATCCAAATGGAGAGATAACAGCAACAGATCTATTGTTAGTATTCTAGAAATCACGATATCCAGTGCAAATGTTGGTTTGTGTTTGTAGAAGTCTATGTTCTGCCAGTGATAGCAAGGAAAGAGTGGGTGCAATGGAGAAAGATCAATAACGACACCCGCTTTGAATTTAAGAGCATTTACAGTGGGACGACTACACCAAAAAGCTAAAGAGTAAATTTTTTTCTCTTTACTCCGCCTGAAACTGTCAACGGTGAAAGAGCAAAATTTGATCGGATATAATTCTAAACTAACGCCTGGCGTTGGGCATAAGCCTAAACTAACGCCTGTTGAAATTGTGTTTTACGGGCGAACGTCTGCGAAAACGTTTGGTTGGGGCGGAGTCTGGATTAACGCTCGGTGGGAAACGCAACCCAAAAGAAACGCATGATGATAGATGTACACTTAGCGGCATGCCCCGACGACAGGCGTGTGTTTAGCCAAACGCCTGATGAGGCGTTATCCTAGCAACACACCCAGTCAATTTAGTAAGTTTTTTAAATAAAGCGTTACTCTAAGAGCACGCTTAAGTTTTTAATTTTACGCTTAAGTTTTTTAGACCTAGTGATTATAAATTTGTACCAAGCGTTACTCTTATGATAGACGCACTGATTCATAAGGTGACGCTCCAAACTTCAACCACAAATTTACCCTCCAAAACTTCAAACACAAATTTAGTCATTGTGTTAGGAGCACGTCTAACACAGGCGTTGTGTTAGCCTGACGCCTGATTACCAAGCATGCTTCTGGTGTTACGGCCCTTTGGACGCGCTCTTGGGTGAACGCCTGATGGGGCGAAGTTCTGTTTCACACCTGACAAATGAGACGCACGTCTAGTTAAACGTCTGGCATCAGACGGAGAGTCAGCGTTACGCCTGGAACAACACACCCGACTAGGTTAACGCTTCTCTATAATTAGGTTTGGTCCAATTCTGGGATCATTTTTGATCCCAAACAATAAAAAATCCTGACCAAATACTAAATTTACTCATCCTACTGTGGTTGAATTTAGACGGACCAAAGATCAAATTTGGGTTTGATCTGTCATTTGCTCGCACCACTATGGACGCTCTAAAGTATCTTACACATTTTCTTAAGCATCAATAGGAAAATATGTAAAGGAGATGAGAAAGAAGAAACCGTTCACATCGGCCTTCTGTTCAAAATTCAACCAATTGTATAAAATTCTTAGTAACAACAACAGGTTTAAGTATGTTACCTTCCTAAACAAAATTAACAACAAAACAAAATCATAACGAAGTTTGTTGTTGTAGAAGAGTAGATAGAGCTTTATCTACACATTTCCAGTGATTCCGTTTAGGGATGCACAAAACCGACCCAACCCGCCAACCCGACCCGAACCAGCCCAAAATAACCCGACCCGTACCCGGCCCGCCGATGAACGGGTTGGGTGCGGGTGATTTTTATTAAACCCGATTTCTGGCGGGTCGAGTGCGGGTGATAGCACCTCTCACCCGACCCGACCCGCCCACCCGCCCAAGTTTTAACAAAACAGAGAAATATAATCGAATCAAAACAGAAACAAAACTTCATCTTCTTCAGTTCTTCTCTTCTCTATACTCTGGTTCCATTCTTCTTCTTTTCTTGCAGAGAAGTAGAGCACAGTCATACCACCACCACCACCACCTTGAACCCAAGTTCCCCAACTGCATCATCAGTTCATCACCACCATCAGACATCAGTTCAATCTCTTACAGGTAAGTACTGTTTCTTTTTGCCCTAATTGAAATTAATGTGTTCATTACATGATTTAGTAGCAATTGAAATTTGGGTTTTATTAGTTTTGATTGTTTCTAAATCTGTGATAGGGTTTTACTAGTTTTGATTGAGTGTTTGTAAATCAATTTTATAACTAGGGTTCTTCAAGTTAAAATTTGGGGATTTTTCATTAGTGTATTAAATTGATGATGTTGATAACGAGATTATCATTAGTGTTCCCTGTTAATTAGTATTCCCTGTTATATTGCACAACTTAACTTAATATTAGTGTTCCCTGTTCATTAGTGTTCCCTGGTCCTCGTAGCATTTAGTTTTGTAAATTTGGGTTTTCATGCTTCATTGACTATATTCCAGTATTCATAGGCTCTGGTTGTGCTAGGTAGTTTGGGTAATTGGTAATCTGTTTATGTACACACACTGTGTGTTCTATTGCACTTGTTATCTCTGGCTTCTTAGGGTAAATTTGGTTGCAACAATTAACGTTGATCATGTGAACTGTTTTAGAAAGGAATCTATTTCTTATTATGGCTAAATTTTAGTTGCATATTTGTATTTGAACTGCTATTTCTTTTGTATCTCTATCTATTGTTCTCATCTATCTATATCTTTGTAGAGCAATTCTTGTACTCCACCATGATTGTTGCCTTGTTGGCCAATTAGTGCATCAGTTGTAAGCAAGCCCCACTAACAAATGCAGCATTAGTCATATGATCCTCTGATTTTTCACTTTCTTATTCATCGTTTTATTGGTTATCCAAATGTGAGTTTTTTTTATATATTTCAGTATTTATAGTGCTGTTTCGTACATGAATATTCTGTTATGCCTTTTGAGTGACGAAATATTCAAACTCCCGGTTTACTGCCAACATTTGATCACCTAACACTTGTACTTTTGTGACACAGAACTGCAAGATATCCTCCCTGGAATCATCAACCAATTGGGTATGTTTAGCCACATCTCTATGGCATTTCTTTCCTATGTTCTTATTTGCTTATGAGTTTAAGTTGGGACAGTTTAGGCTTTTGCATAGGTGTCTCGGGATCTTGTCTGAAGATGGTCTTAATTTGTTCATTTGAATGGTGTGATAGAGGCATGTTTCTGAAATTGTGTAGAGGTGCCCTGGCAAATGTGGAGTTAGCTGCTGTTTCTCTGTCTGTCATTGTTGGCATATTTGAAATTGACTGCAATAGGTTAATTGTTATGGCTGGATTTCTTAGTAATCTGTTAGTTAGATTAGAGTAATTCTAAGCGACACCAGTTCATGTGGATGTTAATTAACACAATATGGTCTGTTGGCATATGTCAAGTTTTGAAATTGTTGAGAGTATAGTACTAAATATAACTTCTTTACGCGCCATCATTTTGAAATGCTCAGACACTGTGAGGATTGCCTGTAATTAAAATGTTCTCATTAACATCATGAATCACCCATTTAATTCCAGGCCACATTGAGGATTGCCTGTAATTCATATTCTACTTTCTCACAAACATCTCTTATTCACTTTTAAGTGACTATTGAATCTCATTATGTGCTCATTTTGCTGCAGATTGGTAGATGAGCTTACTGTTACCTATAAGGAAGCAGCACTGAGAAGAGCTCGTGAAGAAATCCGAAATCAAATTCTTGACATTTTGGTCTTGCTTCAGAAGTAGGTGATACTGCATAAGAAGTTTTCTGCTTATGCTTAGACAGTCATGCTTAGACAGTCATGTATTAGAAGGAAATGTAGGCAATAAGCCAACTGACTATTGAATGTATTTGAGAATTCAAAACTATCATGTATATTTGCATTCATTTTTTAAATCAAAATATCTTTATGACCCTCTATGTCATTATATTGTTTATGTGATCCACCAATAAAAGAAGCATATGTCATCTCTTTTCAACTTCTAATACAGTATATCTGCTCACACACCAAGTGACATGTGTTATACTTTTCAACTTCTAATACATATGTATGTATGATAACTCACCCCTTCTGTCATCTCTGCCTTGTAGGTTATCAACATGGTTGAAATCTCAGAAGATGACGCTACTTCAGATCTTCCACTTGTACAAGGAAGACCATCCCAAAGTTGTATGGGACCTCCACCTCAACGTCAACCGGCATCGGCACCAGGGACAAGGAGTACAGCTGGGTCATCAGCGTCACCATCTAGTCAACCTTCATCATCTGCGACACCATCTTCTCAACCTTCATCATCAAATAAGAAGCCTAGAGTTGGTGTGAAGAAATCTTGGGTATGGAATCACTTCGATATTATAGAAGATGGTGCTAAAGCAAAGTGTAAGCATTGTCCAAAGGGTCGAGGTTGTTACAAGATTGGTGGTAAAACACATGGGACTACCAATCTTTCTCATTATTTAGAGAAGTGTATTGAGTACAAGAAATCAGTTAATAAGGAGCAGGGAGGACAACAGACACTTGGTTTTCAGCCGTGCAAGTCGGGAGAGGAACCACAATTGGTGGGGGTCAATTTTTCTCAAGAAGGATGTAGAAAAGCGTTGATTAGGTTTATTATTACAGATGAAATGGCTTTTAGAATTGTTGAAGGCGAAGGTTTTAGGGCTTACAGTAAGTTTCTTGAGCCGAGATTTAAGATTCCAAGTCGTATGACAGTGTATCGTGATATATGCACGTTGTTTTTGAATGAGAAGGCCGCATTGATAAGTTATTTCAAGACAAATAAGACAAGAGTATGTCTTACTACTGATACTTGGACATCGATGCAGAACTACAATTACATGGTTGTAACGGCTCATTTTATTGATCGGGAATGGAAGCTGCATAAAAGAATCATCTGTTTATGTTTGATTGAAAGTCACGAAGGTAAACAAATTGGTAAGGCTTTGGAGAAATGTTTGGTGGAATGGGGGCTTGAGAGAGTATTCACTGTCACTCTTGATAATGCATCTGCGAATAAAACTGCTATTGATTATCTGAGAAAACAAGTTGTTAGTTGGGGTTCTTCATTACTTGGAGCTAAATTTTTGCATGTTAGATGTGCGGCCCACGTACTTGCTCTTGTCGTTAAGGATGGTTTAAAAAAGTACCATACATCAATTCTCAGA
>JAJJMC010023110.1:0-12580 GCA_023531435.1 Papaver californicum
ATAAACTAGAGAATATTTTTAGAAAATATGGAGAAAACTAGGAATCAGGGTTCAGTTATTTCTAACAATTTATGTGATTAATCATGTAATTCTTTTCAATAAATTAAGCTCAAATATTGCCAAAAATATGTTTCCTAAAAGAATAATTATAAATCCTAAGCATGGGACATCAAGAGTAATTAACTAAGCATGACCCATCAAAAGAGAACACAACTATTTAATAAAAACCATTTTTTTCTAATTTAAATCCATGCAAATAATAATAAAAGAATTATAAATAATTAATTAAAAATAGACTTACCACAAAAAATTGAGAGAAAAACCTCCTCCATCATCCCAGTAAATAGACTTAGCTCATGGTGAAGAAAACTTGCTCAAAAGATCTTTTCATTGCTCAAAATATTGATTACAAGGTTGAATAATAGTGTAACAGCTGAACAGCTACTTATATAAACGTTACAGAACTTGGTTCAGCCGTTTCAAAAGAAAATAAGCAACAGAGAAGAAACAGTTGAAGCAGCTCAATATACGACAGTTCCAGGTTAGTGAACGACAGTTCCAGCGTTAGTGAACGGCAGTTCGCTGGAGCTGTTTGTTCTTCACCTCCTTCTTCCCTATATGCAGCAGCAGAAAAGATAGTTTTCTGTTAACTTTTCCGGCGATTCTCCCCCCTGATTTACTTGGCTTTTCTTAGTATTTATAGGCTCTCCTAACCCTAGGGACTTCCCTTAATTGATAAGGACTCAAATAAGAGTCCCAATCAAACTCAAATTCTTGTTTCAAACAAACAGCGGCGTGATTTTTCTTCTCCGGCTACAACTCGGATTTTGAGCACTTTTCTCGGCGTCAATCTCTATTTCTTCACGTGTTTGATATTGTTTTGATCTCTACTTGCTTTTGGGTTAGATTGAAATACCAAATATCCCAAAAATCACGTAAAAGAAATCACCAGCAACTTCATTTTGATAACCAAATAGGTTCCCGCCAAAACTGAATTTTTGAAACGTGAAAGGGGTGCCCCCAATCCAAAGTTTGGGTGCCTTTAACACTTGTCCCGGGTGCCTTTAACACTTTTTAAGCCAATTTTTCCACAAATCTTTATTCTTCAAATGTACCTACAAAAGCATAAAAACACGTAATATTTGCAAAATCGAATACTAACTTAATAGAAACTAAGGTGCAATCTAGACACTAAAATGTGTCTATCAGACATCATAGGTTGTCAACCCAGTATGACCCATCAAACAAAAACACCACTACTGAATGAAAACCGTTTTTTTCTATTTCAAAACTATGCAATTTTAACAAGTAAGAATTGTAAATAATTAATTAAAAACAGACTTACCACATAAAATTGAGAGAAACACCTCTCCATCATCCCAGTAAATAAACTTAACTCATGGTGGAGAAAACTTGCTCAAAAGATCTCTTCATTGCTCAAAATATCGATTACAAAGTTGAATAATGGTGTAACAGCTGATTAGATACGCGTATATGCGTTACAGAAGATGGTTCAGCCGTTACAAAAGAAAATAAGCAACAGGAGTGTTTAAAGACTAAGGCAACAGGAGCAAGATGTAACACTGAATATGCAACAGATACAGACGTTGCAGAGTCGTCTTCTTCGGTGATGGTGGATGAAGAACACGGCACTGGAGCAGCAGCAGCAGTGAACGGCGATGATCGGAATTCTCTAAATCGATCTCTAGGGTTGCGTGTCTCTTTTTCTTGGCTTCTCTTGGTATATATAGCCTTTACAAACCCTCTAGAGAGTTCTAAACCTAATAGAACTCATTAAAACACATCACAAATCCCATTCCGAATTGAAACAGGAACCAAGTCCAATTTCCGGCCAAAATTGGATTTCCCGAGCTGATTTTACGGGATTTCTTGCTGTCTTTTTATTGCTTTGAACTTTAATCGCAATGGGTCACCTTCAATTGTCGAAAACAACTCAAAATTCACAACCAAATCCTTTTGCTGTTTGAAACAGGAATTCCGGATGGGTGGATCGGCGACTCGGCCGAGTTGACTCGCTGGATCGCTGGGTTGACTCGCCGATTTGATTCACTGATTTGACTCGGCCGATCCTAGGGTGTCCCTTATCCATTCTTGGGGTGCCAATAACACTTGTCCTTGGGTGCCTTTATCACTTTTTGAGCCAATTTTTCCACAAATCTTTATTCTTCTAATATACCTACAAAAGCATAAAAACACGTAATATTTGCAAAATCGAATACTAACTTAATAGAAACTAAGGTACAATTTAGACACTAAAATGTGTCTATCAGTGGTGGTGGTGGTGAAGAAACTATGATGTCGATGTGAATTTCTGGTGAATGTAATGGGAACAAAGACTATGAGATTTTTCTGGAGAAGAGAAGGTGGAGAAGATGGGAGAAGAGAAGGTGGAGAAGAGAAGGTGGAGAAGATGGGAGAAAGAAGCTGGAGACATTTTCTGTTTGCTGTCGCGTGGAGGTGGAGAAGATGGGAGAAAGAAGGTGGGAGAAGTTTCCGGAGAAGATGAGAAACTGATTTTGTGGGGTGGAGGTGAAACTGATTTTCTGGGGTGGGGGTAAAACTGATTTTGTGGGGTGGGGGTCGAACTCATTTTTTGGGGTATAAATCCTAAAAAGGTATTATGGTCTGTTTTTTTGGAAACTTATTTCCGTCCATTTCACCCGGAGTAATATTTTATCCTTCCATTTCAACCAGATTTTTAAAGTTTTTCGGCAATAGGCCCATTTTCTCAATTTTAAATCCATACAAAATGTTTGATATTGAGATTTTTTCTTCTGAAACCAGTGAATGATGTGCATAAAATGTCATGCCCTGAATAAATTGTTGCAGCACACCCTTTTAAAAGAAATTTAGTTTGTAGCAACGGAGTCTTGTATTGGATTGAAGGATATAGAAGAAGACCAGTAGTTTATAATCTAAACACCAGCTTCAAAAGAAGCTGTGGTAGCCGCAGTGAATATCAGTTGATTGATTTTCCATCAAAGAGTGGAACAATGTTATTACAAAGGAAAAGGAAGTACTCAAACAACATCCATCATCAACTTATGGAGTCCTTCCATTCTCTATTAAGCCGTCGCCGACAACATTGCTTCACCAAAATAAATTGTTGCCACCAAAACCTGCAAATTGATATCTGCAGGTTCTGCTATTCATTTTCTTGCTTTATTTTTATCTGACATGCTTCCTTATTGGTACTACTTCTGAATTGAATTTTGCATTTACTATTACAAGTACAAGTGAATTTTGCTGTATAGTTGATTCATAAGCTAATCTCAATTCCTAATTATTGATTAAAGTAAGTTACTTTATTAATCTATTGCCGATTCCGTAAAAGCTAAACCAAGTGGAATAAATTAGTATTCCTAATTAACTTATAGCAAAAGTTACATTCATCATGATACCTACATTAATCTTATTTAATCGCCTACTAATCTTCGCAAAAAAAAAATTCAATACGATTAGCAGGAATAGTCTGTACGTCTTCCTCCCATACGATCTCTACAGAAACCACCACCTCCTCCGGAGATGCCAAGAACTAACTTATCTCCTTTCTATTACGATCTAGTCGTAATAGGTTCCACGGCAGTTATTCTTGCTATACTAACATCTTTGTTTTGGGATGGTGCATGTCTCGTCACGGAAGACAACCCCGTCAAATCCCAATTCATCAATCATTACCAGTAATCACAAGCAAGACTTCCATCGGAAACTCAAGTTCCCTACTAATTTCAACCTTCAAATATAAAAAAGAAGAAAGAAAGGATGAACGACAAACGTTTAATAACGAATGTGAGGGTATTAAATCTCAAACACCACGTGTTCAAATACTATGGAAAGAGTGTCATATTATGATGGAACGAGAAACACTGAAACAAAACTCTTTGATAAGTACTGAAACAGATATCTGAAGCAGACAACTTCGTCGCATGATCGACACGCAAGTTGCGGGAAAGCATGGCACACTGTACGAAATAGACACCTTCGTTGCATGATTGACACACAAGTTGTAGGAAAGCCTGACACAATGAATAGAACTGACAAACATTAATGCATGATAGGCACATTTCAATTGAACAGGTTGCGGAACAAAAGAAGCTAAAGCATGACAAGTCATTTTCAATGGCCACATGTCAGACATGCCATAATTCTAATAAGACCGCAACATTCATTCAAATCTAAAAACAATAACTTGAATAAAAATCCGCAGAAGAGGTGCGGATCATCAAGCGGGAAACTAAGGGAAATAAGAAGTACGCATGTCAAGTCTTGCGGGAAATACAAATAAGAATGCGGGATAATCTTCGCTCCAAAGTCTGGATAAGAACTAATAGGTGGAAAGTTTAGATTAGAGGGACCCATGATATTTACTATAAATATCAAACTCCAAAACAGAAAGAAGGGATTGGAAAATTTTGGAGAAGACAAGGATCAGAGGAAAAAGTTTAGGTATGGGTATTGTGTTAATTCTAATCCTAGTTCAATAATTCTTTGATAAATTTTACTTGATGCAAATAGTATTTTATCCTTTTGTAATATACAATCATGAATAAAAATCATCGAAATCTTTTACTACCCGTGGATGTACACAATTCGTTGTCGAACCACGTTAAATAATTGTGTTGATTCATGTTTCAATTTCTAGTTAAGATTGTTAACATGTCTGATTTCATTATATTTGATTTGATCCGACTATGTTTCTGACTCATATGGTTGTGATCCAAAGATTAGATTTTTGGTAACCACAATTTGGCGCTAGAAACAAGGAGGTAGTGAAGAATTTATTCTACCTGTCCAAATCTTCATCTTTAAAATCTTGAATCTTGTTATCTTAGAAAACCCCTTTTCCTCCATATACTATGATTTTAATTGATATTTCAAATTCTGCATATAGTTTCTCTTTGAAGTTTTCAGTTGATGTCTATTTTCGATTAAACTGTTATGTTTTTACACAACACCTTTTTAATTGATACCTCTCATTTAAATTAATATTTTTGATTAACTCAGATGTTCTCTTAACCATGGGTTTGAAAACTTTGCTCATAAACTTTCACCAAAGTATTATGTTTTAAACAAATTTGCAAAAATAATTTGGCTTAAAATCAGGGAATTTCTATGTCTGTAATTCAACCATATTTAGCTGCATATGATGTTGTGTCAATTGATTGTATAAATTAAAAAAGTTTTGCAGCTGCTTAGTTATGATTCTCGTCAAAACAAGAAAAATAAGTTTTGAACTGAATTTCTGAACTTGCTTCTGACTTGTTTGCAAAAAATAATCTTATGAACCTATGAAACCTGATTTAAATTGGAAATTTGTCTATCTTTTATGTGATATATCAAATTTTAATTAGAGCTAGATTTTTTCTATCAATTAATTATTGATATATATATTACGGATGTTAAAATTTTATGAAGCACATATCTCATTATCTAAACTTTTATTAGAACATCAACAAAGAAATTTCTAAAACAGCACTAGATTGAGCAAAGAAGACATTATAATATTCCAAAAGAAATTAGATAAATGGAGACATTCGCAAACAAAACCGTACAAGAACAAGATGTTGATATAAGAAATTTGGAAATCAAACAATAGAGACTCTTCCAGAAAGAGAAATAGTAGAAGAGTCCCAAGGACCGCAACCCTTGGATGCTCAGGAAAACATCCAAGTTAACCAATCAATTAACCAACCACATGAAGAAGCATTACGAAACAGGTTGGACCCCATTAATCAACTATTTGAAGAATTGAATGAAATGCGTAAGTCTCAAAAGACTTATGCAGAAACAATTGTTCTCTTAACACAAGAAAATCATATGGTCAGGCATAAAGCTCAACAGGATGCTTAAGCATCTGATACAAGGATACGTGGGCAGGAAGTAAGTTCAAAAAGATCTGCAAAAGTAAAACAAAGATCAATAAAGATCAAAGGGTGATGATAGTTGAACCCGCAAATGATACATATTTTCATTCAAAACAAAACAAGTTTAATCAGCGGCATGAGCCTGATAAACTAGATTATGATGACTCAGAGCCGCAAGACAACAGATGGAACAAATATTTCCAGGATTTGGAAGAAATGAGGGAATAAATAAAAACCTTGAAAAACAAACAAGAGGGAGGCCGAATTGAGGAAGTACTAAAAGAGGCCATTAGAACACCATTGGCACCGCACCTTGCGTTTGCATCTATCCCGCACAAATGCAATCTCCCCATCTTTGAATATTACGATGGGACAAAGGATCCCGCGGCTCACTTAAAATATTATAACCGCAATATGACCCGCTGGGAACAAAATGATGTTATCATGTGCCGTTATTTTCCATCTAGTTTGAAAGGTTCAGCATTAACATGGTACGACAATCTGCCAGAAGGATCGATACATTCGTATGCACAATTGACCCGAAAATTCTTGGAGACGTACATGTACAATAAACTCGCAAATGCTGGAATGGATAAATTATTTTCCCTTGCGTCTTGGACAGATGAAACTATCCGAGATTACACAGATCGATGACAGACAATTTTTCAAGCAATAGGAAATATTAGTCCATAAATTTCTATTAATTGCTACAAATGGGGAATATCAAACCGCATGAGCCCTCTCTTCGTAGATATTCATGGAGAGGATCCAAAAACTGAAGAGGATCTAAGGGTAATTTTTGAGAAATATGCAAGGTTACAAGATATACAAAAACAAAATCCAAGAGCAGTTTCTCAACATCAAAGAGTTCCAGACATAACAAATTTTGTTGAATCCGCAACAAGTTCTGGAAAGCGAGTTGCGGGTGAAAACCCATATAATGAAATCAAGCGAGTCAAAGCGGATGAGGAAAGAAGGATCAACCGGCAATTTGAGGATCGAGTTTTACTAAACTCAACACCCCATATTCACAAATTCTAAATGCAATTAAGAACATGCAAGATTTTGAATGGCCATGGACGAAAGGAAAGCAACCACCGCACACAGAAAATTCTAAAGATTATTGTGCATATCATTTTTTTATGGTCATCCCACAAATAGATGCAAGAATTTAAAACTGCAAGTCCAAAAGTTAATTGATGCGGGAAAACTGAAGGAATTCCTTTATTTACCCAATCCTCCACCAAGGCTGAACACAGGTAAAACTGTAAGTATTCCGGAGAATAATCGAACCATCAATACGATTTCCTACATAGAGACAAATCATTTATCTATGAACGCAACAATTGATAAAAAGTTGCGTAAAAGAATTGACAATCATGAAGTTTTTAAAGTTGCGCGAAGAATGACAGAAACATGGGAGGAATGGATGGCTTCCCCATTAACTTTTTCAGCGGCTGAAGTTGGTCAATAAATTGAGACACACAATGATCCGTTGGTTCTCACTTTACCAATGTCTGGATGGAATGTGAAGAAGATCCTCATGGATGGGGGAAGTTCACTTAATGTGTTATTTTATGACACATTCCAAAAAATGGGGTTAAAGAACGATCAACTCACACCCTCTTGTTATACTATTTATGGATTTGATGGGATAGCATCAAAGCCAAAATGAGAGATTTTACTTGATGTTATGGTGGGACCAATAAGCGTGTTAACCAAATTCAGTGTAGTAGAGGCACCGTCCCCATATAATGCAATCATTGGAAGACATTGGGTTCACCAATTGAAAGGAGTAACTACAACTTATCATCAATATTTGTGATTCCCAACTCCACAAGGAGAAATGGAAATAAAGGGGGATCAAAATGTTGCAAGATCTTGCATTCTCATAGAGACACACTTGAATGAGGTACAAATTCAACAACAGCAAGATAGAAAAATAGAACGAAAAAATTAAAGCAAAAGAAGATGCAATAAATCAATATTTGATTGAGACTGCGGTGCGGGTAGAGGATTGGTGAATGAAATAAATGAAAACAGTCCTTCGGAAGGAAGCATACCAAAAGCTAATGAAAGGGGCATTATTCCAGAATAGCATTTAAAGGGAGCTCCCACATTTTTAGGAGTTCCAAAATCCACTTTTTCAGCAGTTGAAGAAACCAAGAATGTCAATGTAGGAACAAAAGAATTCCCGAGAATAATTAAGATTGAAATGCTAATGGAAAAAGAAAGGGAACATGATTTGGTTATTCTACTTAGAGATCATGTAAATATTTTCGCATGGAAAATGGAGGATATGCCAGGCATTGATTCAAGTATCGTTCGTCATGAATTACATATACATCAAGGCACTACACCATTTCGGCAACGAATACGCAAAGTAGCGCCCGAGTATCATTTATCAGTTGAAAGGGAACCAAAGAAACTCATGGATGCGGGATTTATTCGAGAGGTGCGATACCCAACCTGGATATCTAACATGGTAATCGTACCCAAAAAGAATGGAGGAGTAAGAATTTGTATAGACTTCACCAACTTGAATAAGGCATGCCTAAAGATAGTTATCCGCTTCCTAGTATTTATCAATTAGTAGATGCATTTGAAAGACATGAGGATTTATCTTTCATGGATGGACATTCAGGGTATAATCAAATTGCTTTAGCTGAAGAAGATCAAGAACATACTGCATTTTACTCCGTATGGTTTGTACTGCTATACTAGAATGCCATTTGGACTAAGGAATGCGGGAGCAACCTATCAGCGGCTGGTAGATGCAATTTTTAAACCATGGATAGGCCGCACCTTGGAAGTCTATGTAGGTTATATGCTAATAAAAAGTAAACTTTCAAAGGATCATTTACAAGATTTAAGAGAAGTATTTGAAGCTCTATGCAAATATAAAATGAAAGTCAATCCGGAGTAATGCATTTTTGGAGTTACATCTGGAAAATTCTTGGGTTACTTGGTCACAAAAAAGGGGATTGAAGTTGATCCAGCAAAAATACAAGCAATTGTTAATATGCCATCCCCAAAGAATGTATAAGAGGTACAAAAGTTAAATGGATGTTTAGCTGCACTTAATAGATTCATTTCCAGATCATCAGACAAATGCAAACCATTTTTTGACACACTGAAAAAGAAAAACAAATTTATATGGAATGAAAATTGTGAGCAAGCCTTTCAAAACATCAAAGCTTATCTCGCCACATTACCTTCATTACAAAAACCGAAGCCTGAAGAGGTACTGGCCTTGTACATAGCGGCAACAAAAGATGATGTAAGTGCGGTATTGGTACGAACAAATGAGAAATTAGAAAAACAAGTGTATTATATTAGTAAAACTCCCAATCTTGCAGAAAGGAATTACACCAAAATTGAACAATTGATATTAGCACTGGTTTTTGCCACACAAAACTTGCGCAAATATTTTCTAACACACTATGTGCGGGTACCAAGTAAAGCTCCTTTAGAATCCGTACTAAAGTTACGGGAAAAGTAGGTAGAATAGCAAAATGGAATGCACAATTGGAACAATTCCATATCATATTTGAAATACAAACTGCACAAACATCACAAGTCTTGGAAGATTTCCTTGCGGATTTACCAATGGATGACGATTTTGAAATCCAAGGTTTGTCCGGGATAAAAGACGCTGATTCCCAAGATATTCTGAGTTCTATAAACTCCCGCAGATGGGAAGTATTTGTTGATGGGGCACGGAATAAAGAAGGAGCGGGAATCGGAATTGTGATTACAACCCTACAGGAGATCAGATGGTACATGCATTTCGTCTTGAATTCGTTGAACACATAAATAATATAGTAGAGTATGAGGCTGTGGTTCATGCCCTTCGGCTCATCATCGAGTTGGGAATAAATGATGTGCGGCTTACAAGTGATTTACAATTGATAATTCGGCAGGTTGAGTTGAAATATCAAGCGCTTGACAGAAAACAAGAATCTTGTTAAAAAATTGGCATCTCAAATTCCAAATATAATTTTTCGACATTTATCCAGAGAGAAAAATCGCCATGCTGATGCATTAGCATTCATTTCTTCAATGATAAAATATCAAAATATATCAGTAGTCAAAATTGGGCGCATCTATAAGCCATCAATTAAGTTATGGACAGTCGAAAACATAGAAGAAGAAATAGGTGAAGATCATAAAGATGCAGCCATTAAAGATGATGCAAACTTTCCACAGAAACCAGAAAATGAATCTTCTGAAGAAGATTGGAGGCTCCCGATACATCAGTACTTACAAAATGGGATATTACCCGCAGACACTAAGGATGCGAGAAAAGTGCAATCAAAATCTGCAAATTATCAATTGCGAGATAAAATTTTGTACCGCAAGTCTTTTTTGGGACCGTTGCTTCGTTGTTTGTCACAAAAATAAGGACAAAGTATTCTCACAGATATTCATTATGGAGATGCGGTAAATCATAGCGGAAGACGATCACTCGCACTGAAAGCAAAGACGCAAGGGTATTACTGGTCATTATGCATAAAGATGCGGACAATCTGGCAAGAAGGTGCGAAGAATGTCAACGCTTTGCAAAAAGAATTAAAGCTCCCGCAAGAGAACTCAATTCTGTACTCATTGGGCCCTTAGTGGAAGGTACACAAAAAAGAAAATACTTGATTGTAGCAACAAATTATTTCACTAAATGGGTTGAAGCTAAAGCTCTTGCTCGCATTAGAGATACGAATTTTTTTAAGTTTTTATTCGAAGATATAATTTGCAGATTCGGAATCCCGGTAGCTTTAGTGTCGGACAATGGACAACAACTACAAGGAAAAAATATTGATATGCTTTTCGAAGCATTTAACATCCAAAAGAACAAGTCCACTCCACTTTATCCCCAAAGTAACGGACAAGCTGAAGCTACAAATAAAAATATTGCCATGAATCTAAAAAAGACTCTAGATGGACATCATAAACGATGGTGCGAACAGCTTCATAATACTTTATGGGCATATCGCACGAAAAGAAGAGAAGCCACTGGAGAATTACCATTTCTTCTCACTTATGGAGCGGAAGCAGTTATTCCAGCGGAAAATATTTTACCCACAACAAGGACAGAAGCATGGGAAAATAATTTAAACACGTATCTAATGCTTGAGAAGTTGGATGACTTAGAAGAAAGAAGAGAGGTTACACTCCAAAAAATGGAAAATTATCAAAGAAGACTGGCAAGAGATTATAATAAAAAAGTAAAGTTGCAGAACTTTGTTGAAGGGCAGTATGTTCTGCGATAAATCCCAGAATACCAAAGAGATAAAAAAGCGGAAAAATTTGCACCCACATGGGTAGGACCATATGTCATACAAGATATTGCTGGATAGGGCTCGTACCATTTGAGGAATATGAATGGAGAAGTCTTACGACATCCTTGGAACGCACAAGTAAACCATATTACCCATAACCAATCAAGCAATCAAACAATAATTTGTCTTTCGCGAGCAGAACAAATGCAATCTCTTATAGAAAGTCCATATAAATGTCTATGAGTGTATGACTATTGGATCTTTCGCGAGCAAGAGATGCCTAACATGACATAAATTATTGTATCAGGTACTATCCATTTCAGGAGGTACTCTTAGGTACCGCATCATTATTTTCCTCCTGGCCAGAGAGAAGTTAGTATGTGACTGTACCCTCAAAGGAAACTCAAGGTACAATAAACGCCTTGTGGTTGATCAATCCACACACTCAATCAACAAACTAATTATAAATATATATTTGAAAATTGTATTGCAGGTACAAAAATGTGAGAAAAAAAGATAACATGCCAATACAATTCAAAAGAAGGAAAAACTAAGAAGCGGGAGGATTTGCACTAGGAGAAGGGTGTTGAGGGATTTCCTTGTGATTATAGACTTTGGTGAATCCATCAGCTTTAACCTTATCCATAGTGTTGTTGATCGCTTTTGCAACTCCAACACGAGCTTCAATTTTTAACAAAGAAATTTTATCTTTTGCGGCTTCAAGTTCCCGCATACACTTATCCACCTCGGCCGCAGACTGTTGGACACGCTCTTCCCAATAAGTTCTTCTCCCATGCTCCAAAGTTAAGTCACGATTTAAGCTCTCAACTTTCAAGGTTTCCTCTATTTGTTTAGTCTTAGAAGATAGATGCTCAAGTTGACATTGCGCCTCATTAGCTTTGACAGTAGCAAGCTTCAGTTGTCCTTTGATTTCTTCCAACTTAGCATTGGCAGCATTAAGTTCTTCTTCGGCCTTAGCAGCTCTTGAGGCCACATCATTGAATTTTTCTTCAAAACCTGTAACAAAAATAATTGATCAACGCGGAAATAATATTCAACTTCAAATATGAAATAAAATAAGATACTTCTTGCCAGGGATTCAAACTCTTCTAATTCGTGAACCATTGCGTCTTTAAAATCATCAAGGAAATCATATTCTTTTGAAAGTTTATGATAATTTTCGGTAAGTTGCTGAAGATCTTGACGACGTTGATCTAACTCCGCTTGTTTCAATAATCATTGTCCCGCAACTGATTTGATTCGTTTGTACACCTTTCCATCTTTCTATGTAAGCGGAAAATATCACTTTCGCGAATAATAATAGTATCAGATAAGCTATGGATTTTAGCCTGAGCTTCTGCAAGTGCATTCCTGATGTAATTTTATATAGTGGTAAAAAAAGGTTCGATTCTCGAACTT
>JAJJMC010023127.1:0-10333 GCA_023531435.1 Papaver californicum
ACTATTTCCCTTTTCACTAAGAGATAGAGCCAAGTCATGGTGGTATAGCTTGGCCCCTCAGTCGATTGAGACCTATGCCCAACTTACTTCATCTTTTATTCAGAATGGGCAGGTCACCCCGGCAATCATCGCAACTAGCCCTTGTGCATGAGAAGTTCTTCTGGCCACAAATCCGCGACGACATAGAGGCCTATGTGCGAACATGTCTTGTGTGCCAGCAAGACAAGATTATGCAAAAGCATCCTGGCGGACTGTTAGAGTCGTTGCTTATTCCGGAGAGACCGTGGGAAAGCGTCTCGATGGACTTCATCACATGCTTACCCAAGTCGGATGGGTTTGGCACAATTATGGTGGTGGTGGACAGGTTCACCAAGTATGCAACATTCGCAGCAGCCACACCCGGATGCACAACAGAGGAGGCAGCCAAGCTCTTCTTCAAAAATGTGGTGAAGTATTGGGGAGTTCCAAAGAACATTGTGAGCGATCGAGACGTTCGCTTCACGGGAAAATTCTGGACGGAGCTCTTCAAGCTGATGGGTACCGAACTGAACTTCTCAACAAGCTTCCACCCTCAATCCGATGGGCAAACCGAGCGGGTGAATGCTTTGTTGGAGCTTTACATTAGGCACTATGTTAGTGCTAATCAGCTAGATTGGTCTAGGTTGCTCGATATAGCTCAATTCTCCTACAACTTACAACGTTCGGAGTCTACAGGGAAGAGCCCATTTGAGCTTGCAACCGGACAACAGCCCTTGATGCCAAGTACCTTGGCCACTTCTTATGCAGGTGCTAGCCCCGGAGCATACAAGACCGCGAAGGATTGGCAGCAACAAAGGGACTTAGCACACGCCCAATTGATAAAAAACAGCCAAGAAGATGAAGAAGTGGGCCGATAGGAAGAGGCGACACGTGGAGTTCCAAGTTGGCGATATGGTATTTGTCAAGCTTTTGCCCCAACAATTCAAGTACACCCGGCCTCTACACAAAGGCTTACTACGCAAGTACGAAGGGCCGTTCGAAGTACTAGCCAAAGTGGGCAAAGCTTCTTACCGAGTGGAGCTTCCATCAAAGATGAAAATCCATCCCGTCTTCCACGTTAGCAACTTAAAGCCATTCAACAAAGACGAGGAAGACGAGAGCCGGGGAGTACGCGCACCACCCATGATTGCAACTTCCTTCGACAAAACTATAGACGAGATATTAGCCGAACGTATTGTTCGAAGGAAGGGTGTGCCGCCTTGCAAAGAATACTTAGTGAAATGGAAAGATGCTTCCATACAAGAAGGAACATGGGAGCCCGAAACGTCTCTCTGGCAGTTCAAGGATGCGATCGACCAGTTTCACAACCAAGCCGCGACGAGGACGTCGCGAGAATAGGTGGGGGAGAATGTCACGGCCACCCATTTTGCCACATATTGGGTTGGCCCATGACAAGAGTCTAGGTCCATTGGAAGGACCTAGAAGATTAGGGAAGTCCACAACATACTAGAATGTTCTTGTATATGTAATATTCTATTGTATATTCATGATAGTAGTAGAATACTCTAGAAGATGATGATTCTAGAACATATTCTAGAATCCTCCATTATACACTATATAAGGTGGGGAGATCATTTGCTCAAATTATCCACCAACAAGCTCTTAAGCAATTGTAACATTCTCTCTCTTATAATCAAATACTCTCTTCCACTTAAAATCTCTAAGTCTCTTCTCTCTTTGTGTTCTTTTAGGCTTACTTGAAGAGTTCAAGTGCCGCACGGTCTAGTCTAAAATCTTAGCCCGTGACAATAGGACGATGGTCTAATCTTTCAACTTTCCCTTACTACATTTATTTTCCTGTTTTTGGTAAGACTAGGTTTTATTTTTCTATTTATTTTTATTATCTTTTAGGGAAAGCATACATTTTATTTTTAAAGTAACATTTTCCGGTTAAACTGCTTCTTTTCTTTTTTGATCCGTAAAAATTGTTTTCCAGTACCGATCAGCATGGTCCGCCGTATAGGTTACTGGTATGGTATCAGTCCTCATGTTACGGATACGATACAGAAGTATCGGTGATATTGATTTATATTGACCATAAGTAACCGAGTTAATAGATTTTTATTTAATTTAGGCATTGTCGTCTCCCATCATATAGATTTTACGTATGTTAGATGCTTAAATACGCTTTCAAGCATAATAGATAAGTTAAATATGCTGATTGAATCACTGAATCAAAAAAATATTACAATTCATATAAGTTATTACATTAGATATAACGCATATCTCATTGTTTCTACTGTACATAACAATATTGTGAAAATAAATTAAACTCCGAGATAACTTCTTTTCTAAAATTTGGATAACCAATAGATGGTTGACTTTATTTTTCTGGTTGATATCCCAATTGTAAAGGATATGTGTAGGAACTAAACGAATCTTCATAGGATACTTCCTACCTTCTTGATTTTCATAAATATTTTTATATTGGAACACACAAGTACCATAAATATTAATGGAGGTGTAAGAAATTTTACTACTTCTAATTAATTCGTGTTTCCAATAATAAGAATCAATCTTTTTAAATTCGCACAAAAATCTGAGCATGCGTTAACGTTTTTATGTCTTTTATATATTGTATCCGTAAGTATCTGGCAGTATCCGTACATACCGAGGATATATATCGATATGGCACAAATACAGTGTGTATTGGTAGAAACATATCGGATACCTGAGGATACAAATAAACTAAAGTTCTTGGATAAGTGTCAATGAATATATATACGAAACGGAATACACAAGCTAATATCCGTAGATACAAGTCGGTACCGGCAAATACAACAAACCATGACTACCAGAAGTAGGGAAAGGGATACAACTTACAATAATGTCATATGTATAAGAAACTCACTCATCCCAGAAATAACCAAAAGAAGACATTGATAAGTGTATAATTTACGTTAGTGTCAAATCAATGCTAATAATTGCTATAATTTGTGCATGGACTATATGACGTTTGGTATCCAACAAATGTACAATACATTACTTTTTTATTTTTTTTAAATCAACATATTACTTTGGTACCCAACATTTTAAGTATTAAGGGTTGGTACCTTGACCCACTATTAACTGTCAAACGTCAACGTTTGACCAATTTTTAATTTTTATTTCCTAATTTATATTAAAATTTTATTCAATTTTACGAATTTACCCCTTAAGAAAAACAATTATCTTCTTCTTTCAAACTCTAGCCAAATTCTGTAACAAAACTATAACCCAAACTCCATATCCTAATCTTACATAAACTCTATCCAAGACTGACCTAACCCTTTGGAAAACACTCAAATGACCCTTGGCTACTTGACGATATGACTTGGTACAAGAAATGGTAGCACCTAAACTGGGAGTTGTGAAGAAATAGTCGTTCAGCCATTTTCTCAAACATGTTGAGTGCAGTTTGTTGTTGATTCAGAGATAACCTCCATGTTGATATCTAATACAATTTCATCTCCTTTCCTGCAATAAATTCATGTATCATGCAAACCCATATTCATAATCCATTCAAAAATTCAAACACATAATCATTCAGAGCAACCCAATCACCAAGTCACGTCATCTTAATAAAATTCATGTTTTCCGGCAGATAAAACCATCTCTTTCCCTGTCATTTCTCAATTCACGGCGAATTAGGGTCATCTTCATCTTCCCTGTCAAACAAATTCAAAACCCTTTCTTCTATCTGTTTCGCGGACACACTAATTCCACCTGAAATCAACCCATTTGTTTTTCATCAAATAACACCACCATCATCTATTGTTTTTCCTCGCAGTGAAATAATTTCTTCAAACCCTGTAATCTTATCATTAATACCCACTTGAAATTCATCAATCACTTCACTACCAGCTCAATCCTCTCTGCCAATATCAACCCATTTCTCTATTTCTTACGGAAAGCCCATCATTTCTTCCCTGAGTTGTTTCTCGGCTCAACACTCTTCAATCTGAGTTCCTTCCAGCTCCTCTTTTTTGTCTTTTCTCTTCTTATTCTTCTTATCTTTCTCGGCAACAAACCCATTTTCTAATCTCTGCAGACTAAATCTTCACAATTTCTTTATTACTCTCAAGAGCAGACTCGAGTTCATTCTTCTCAATTCAACATCACCATTCTCCGCTACCAACCAAATCAAAACCCCAGGCCTGTCTAGTTAGTTTCACAATTTACATATCTCCACAGTCCACTTGAATTACAATTTGTATTCAAATACAAATACAAATTCGATTGATTACCTTAATTAGGTATTTGATTTGATTTTCAATTGATTTTGGGAGGTTTTGTTATTTTTGGGATGTTAAGATAATGAAGATGTTATCAAAATCAGGTGTGAAGAGGTTAATAAAGTAGTAACAGTTTATGATTTACATGGGAGAGATAATAAGAGTGGAGTTGATCAATTGATGTCAACTGGATAAGTAGCAACACAGGCTAATACTGAGACTAAAAGAGATGGCGGTGATTAAAAGAGATGGCGGAAGAAATGCTAGGGTTTTTATTAGGGATAAATTGGTAAAGTATCTTTTTAATTAAATTTTGAAAAGATAAAACAAAAAATGGTCAAACAAAGACTTCAGCAGTCAACGTCGGGTCAAGGTACCGACCCTTAATATTTTAGATGTTGGGTAGTAAAACAATATGTTATGGGTTCCAAATATTAAATAGTCATTTTTTGCATATTACTTATTGCTACATCTATTTTCTATTCAGTGTGTCATATTAGGTGAATCAACCAAAAGAAAAGAAATAACTATAAAAGTGTTAAAAAAATAAAGTCTACAAATAAGAAGAACCAAAGACCAAGAAAAACTTGTTCAAATCTAGAATTATATATCTTCATCAAGTATAAAATGAATAAACGAGTTCAACGCAAAAAGAATGAGTTCAATCGGACGTCGGATGAAGGAGTTATAGACAAAATGGCGAAAGAAGAAAAAAAAGTCCAGTCACTTATGGAAAGAAAATGACCTACTTGAGCTAGTCGTAAGTGACCCTGAAAAATCACTCTAAAATTCAATTTTACTTACATATATGTTGTGTAGACAATTCGTATCTGTAGAAAAAGTGTTTGACGCGAGATTGGGATTCTAAAATGAGGAAAACCCAGTTCCAGAAGGATTTCAAACCCTAAAAAACAAGGAAATTACTTTTAATGGGATACAATACCCTAGAAATAAAGTATACTTGAATCCGAAGTCCTAAACATATGAATCAATTTGACTGATTATTATTAATATTCAAGACCTATTTTTATCGTTCATGTTTTACAGTGCATAACAATTATTTGATTTTGTTCATATAATATGATTGGTCCTACTGTATTTTTAAATTGTAAATTAAATAAGCTTGGAAGCTTTTCTACAACTAGTTAGGATTCTTAGGCAATTCTATCAGGAATATTAGTAAAAAGTAGTAATTTGTGATCACTAGCGGTGCGAATCGTGAAGGAAGTCTCAAGGTAAGCTTGGCCTAGGTTGATTATGCCACGATAAGTGCGAGGTAATGCTTTTCTTAAGTTGAAGTAGGTTATTTGGTTACATAAGAAGTTGAAAACAAATAACAAATAAATAACTCCTCATGGGAACGATCTTTACTACTGTTATATTACTTGTAAGTATTAACGCAAAATATCTAAAGTAATTTATTGCACTTACAACACGCATCTGATATAAATAACCCATGAGACTCATTAATTAGAAACTAATTTTTTTAACCAAGGTAGTTCATTTCATCCGAGTCAAATGAGATTCTCGCGTCTCGTTTTGGGGTATATTGTGGAAAGATTTATTGATTTTCGTCGAGACCCGATTTTTTTGATAAAATTGAATGTCTAATCGAGATTAGGAAAGTGAAGCCGAAATTTCCAAACCATAGTTGTCGAAATTAGGGTTTTCTGATAATTTAGTCGGCGTTGCTTCTTATATGGCCATACGCTTAATGAGGTATGCACGCAATTACAAATCTAAAATTTGAAAATAATGGTTTGTGGAGTTACAAAGTACCAATTTCTGTACTAAGGGTAGGTTGATAACCCACAACAGAAGGCATTTTGCCTAATAAAGCAGATACTTTGGATCCTGCTTGGAAAAATTAGAAAATATTGTCGATAAATATAAAAAATTTCCAAGTTGTATAAGTGTCAAAATCATAACCGAAATAAGTTCGTTATTAACTACATTGGTTCCGAGTAAAATCCATAAAGCTTCAAAACTGATATCCCAGAGATAAACGAGAAAAAAACTTGCATATTTACCTTTGTGATGCATTTACTGTTGAAAATTTAAAGTTATTTTGTTCCTATCCTTCCATATGGAACCATGTGATTGCATCTAGAAGTCTATTCCAAAGATGTTGGCCAATTGTAGAAAGATCCCTTCCTTTTCAATTAACAAGAGTAACTTCCACAAAGACATACATGAATCGTTGAGTCCCCCTTCCCTTAATGAAGTATTCTCATATTTATATCACAAACTCACATTTAAATATAAATGTGAAGTGTTGGTTTACGCCAGTGGTCAAGAGTCGGAGTTTTGGTTAAAGTCTATCTTGTATAAACTTGTTCTTAAAGTTTAAGATTTTTGGTCTATAAGACTAGAACTAGAAATGTGAAGTAATTCAACATAAATAGGATTTTTATTTCTATAGGACTAGAACTAGAAATGTGAAGTAATTCAACATAAAAGAGTGGTAAAACCTCGCTCTTAAGTTTTTGGTCTATTTGTTAGGGCGCGGGATGAGCGCTACCGTGAAGATCAATATCGGTGTGAAAGAAAAACTTGTAGAAATAGGATTTTGTTGTTCTAGTATTTAAGATTTTTCCCTAAACCAACTTGTAGAAATAGGATTTTGTTGTTCTAGTATTTAATTATAGTGAATTTTTTTGATGTCGTTGGATGTGGATATAGCCGGCACATGTGAATTACATATGTCTTCAAGGACGACCCTGAGTTTTTGATGCCCCAAGATCAAATCCCAGGATGATGCCGTATGAATATTTTTATATTAATAAATTTATAATAATCAATCGAATAACAACTAATCGCAATAATTTGTGTAAATTGAAGAATTTATGTCTGATCCTATATATCATTATAACCTCGTAAAGGAATTTACACAAATTTAAATTGACCTATAGAATAAATGTTAAGTCTAGAATAATTACATAATCTAAAGTACATTGAGAAATTCTAGGTAAATTAATATTGAAAGTTTTATTTCCATAAAATTAGGAGGCTAAATAATCTTTTTACCAAAGTTATGTTACTGGTACAAAGATAGATTGAAACCAAAACTAAAACGCGGATCTGAATTGCGTTGAACACAATCCCGAATTACGCTCAATCTTGTGGTTGATTTTATTTCTAAATATAATTGTCTTTTTCTAACCGTTGATTTTGTGGACCAAGATTGAACACAATATAGAATTGCGTTTTAGAATTTTACCTTCCACTATTAATACTTGGACTTCCATGATCTGTTCCAAGTGCTTAGATGTTATAGAATTTGGAAGATGGAATTCTTTCACCATAAAACTTGCTCTAAATTATCACAACAGTCTCCAAGGCTCTAGTAGTAATCGGTAGCATCTTGTAGCTTAGCTAACAGGCGTAACATTTATCGTTCCCCTCATAACTTAATGGCTAATCTGGCTATCCCAGTCTTATCTAGGAGTGTGGCCAGATGCTAGGTCGGTGTCTCGTTTTCTTTAAGGTTTTTCTATAATAAAATAATAATTCCACGGGGTACTGATCTCCATTGCCAACCATCCTTCGATTATATGGAATTTGGTAACCCTCGTGGAATTTGGAAATCCCCTGTCGGTGGTTTGAATTTTTATGTCTAAAAAATGAAAGAAGACATATATGTTTATGTCTACGAAGATCTATATTAACTATGCTCCCTGGAAAAAAAACTGTCTCCGAGCGATAATATAAAACTCCCGACCATTCTAATCATGTGTGCGATAATTTCTTCGGAATAACCATGTCGCAAAAGCGAAAACAAGCCATGAGTACAAACTGAATGACAAAATCACAAACTCAACTATGAATCCAAAAAATTAAAGTCACATTAGTTCGTTTAGTAACCTGGTCTAAGATTCATTTTACATAAGGCTTGAGTACATGAAGCAAACTAATACAAATAAACCCTAAAATAATATCTCAAATTATTGATATCACCGCAGTATAGTGGTAAAGTTACAGGGTGATGATATTAATAAGAATCTGATTTTAAAACTTATCAGCACCAGATTCTTTATCAATATAAAAAAAACATCTCAAATAACCAAGAAATTTAAAGTCATTATGCACCAAGCCAAAATAACTAGCACCCTGAGTGACCCTATCAGCTTGACCCCAACTTGTTTGCATCTGTGGTTTAGGGAACCATGACAGTGGAGACTGGTATTTTTGTTTTGGTGATGATCTCACGGTTATGGTGAGCTTAGTTTTGAAGGAGACAGAGATATTTTGATAAATAAGAAAGAAATTATCATTATTGAAACGGTAGGGCACACACACTGCATGGTAGGTCGTTGTCTATAAAATCTAACAATCAAAATGATCTCTCAAAATCTATCTTACATATCTACAATTACTTATTTGGTATCGTTTTGGATTTTGTTGAAAGAACATCTAAAATTTATATCCAACCTCGCTATAGCTTTACAGAAAGCACGAGTTATTTTGTTAATATGTGAGATACACCTGCCTGTGCCTGTATAATCATAGATATTACAGTCTTTCGCTTCTAAAAGACTTATGGCTGACTGTTAAGATGGAAGCTCAATACTGCAGGAAGTTGTAGTGTTGATTGTGAGAATAATCAGTTTCTTTAAGGATTCAACTTTATTTTAGATGCATTAAAACATAACCTAACTAATTCATTTTATGAATTAAGTACAATACACTGCAAAGACCGCATCCGTCTGGACGGCAATATACACTATACGAGTCCTAATTATATACTCGACTGATCACGTACGACAAGAACATAAACTTTGTTTACTCAACAAATTAGGAATATAAATTAAATGTTGAGTTTAATCTGTGATTTGTTCCGAGTCGTCTGCCACTTAAAAAGATTCTCGGACCGTGCATATTCGAATTCGCTACCTATCCCGTACCTTTTTGCCCCATTTCTTTTTTTCATGACAGTGGTTTTCTGAACCCTGAACCCTGAACCCTGAAATGCTTATATGGATAAGAGAGATTAAAATCGTACAACACTCGTCTAAACCAAAAACTGATTCTTCGAGTCTGGCTTCGGTCATAAAGGAGGAGAAAGAGTTGATCTTAGGGAGTTATGTGTTTTCAAATAGTTGTAAAATAGATTTCAAACTCTCAAACTTGTGAAGATTGATTTTAGATTTTAAAACTGATTTTAAATTAGAAAATAAACACAAAAGATAACAATAATATTCACAAATACCGAGTTTATGGATTTCACCATTAACCACTTTTAATTTATTCCAAAAATAATAATTATAAACAATTTTAGCTCAAATAAGTGACTTTAATTTTTTCCAAAGGTAGATTTTTAAAATATCAATTGTAAATCACAAGCATGGCTCATCAAAAGCTCTAGGTCCCAGCATAAACCATCAAATAAAATCACAATCAATTAAGAAAAATTATAATTTCAATTAAAAATAAATGCAAAAGTCATAAAAGAATCATTAAAAGTTACCAATTAATCATGGAAAAATGGCTTCCTCCTGGTCTCAGTAATGGGGTTTAGCTCATCTTGCTCAAAACACTCTCAAAAGATTGGTACATGACTCAAAAAGTGTTAAAAGGATGAAAAGAAGCTAAAAGTAATGTAAAGGGGAATCTTCAACGTTTTATGGACGTTAGAATAACTGTTGCAATGGAGCTTGAAGATAAATGTTACAAAGTGAATATAAACGTTGCAAAACAGTTGAAGAAACCGTGGCAGAATGGTTGAAGAAACCGTCGCCTTATCTCTGCTCTTCGTCTTCTTCAGCAACAACAACATAATTTTTCCTGGAATGATTTTTCTTCGCTTTGTTGGCCTTCTGAGCTCGACCCAACCTCCTATCCTCTTTTGTGACTCAAACAACCCTTTTTATACCCAACAGGATCAAGAAATCTCTAAGAGAATTCCTTCCCTGGATTTTCCTGCCAACCTCCCCCCTTCTTTTTTTCTTCGATCTCCTTTGCTATTGCTAGGTTTTGTGAACCTAATACCTTCTCCTGATTCGATAAGCACTAAAAATCCAATCCAAATAAAATTTTAATTCCTCCAAATCAGAAATCAGAGAGGAAACCTATTTCCGACA